>CAJNDV010000936.1:50478-62394 GCA_905221635.1 Symbiodinium sp. CCMP2456
TACGCGCGTGTGTGGGCTTAGGGCTTCGGGTCCGGGGCTTAGGGGTTTAGGGTTTGGGGCTTTTCGCGGCTTCAAGATGGTACGGCGCGAGCAGAGGGACGATCCAAATCTCACCATTCCTCTTTCACTATCGGAGCAATCAGAAGCAGACCGCTGGTCCAGTGAGCTTTGGGTCTCGACGCCTTGGGTTTGGGGTTGAGGATTTAGGGCTTAGGGGGTTTAAGGCTTCGGGTTTAGGGGTCCTAAACCCTAAACCCTAAACCCTAAACCCTAAACCCTAAACCGTTCTTGGGCTTCGGGCCGAGGATGGCCGATAAAGAGAAGTCTGGTTCGGAGTCTTGCGCGAAGTCGAGGCTCAAGGCTTACTTGATCTAAAAGCCTTCGGGCTTCATCATCTTTCGGGTTTCGGCTTTGGGTTTAACCCTTAATAATTGGAATTTGGTTTTGGGTGTATATTTCATAGTAAGGAACCCCCCAAAGTGGTATTGGTAATTGATTCTTTAGGCCCTTACAGTAGTGTGAACCGGATAGAAGTAGTAGGTAGGTGGGTAGGGTTCGACCTACAGCTGTAGCTGCGGCCAGCACCACTCTTCCCCGCCCAGCATCTCAAGGGGCTTCCCTAAACGTCATCAGCCCCCTCCGCAGGAGGTTCCAGAGGGGGACACTAGCTGAATGAATATCACTTGAGGAGATGAAAGCCTTGCGCTCGCCAACCTGAAACCCATACGTGTATGTCTCGTGGCACAGTGCGAGGAACTTCACGACATTCGAGATCTCGTCATCGCGGTACTGACGCAGGATCCTCCGTGCGATGTGGCTGTCGTGCTTGATCTCTGCGTCATCGCTATCGACTGCTGCCGCCATGCCATCATTGTTCAGCTTCGGCAGCAGGATCTGTCGCGGCCTGTTGAACACGTCCATTGCCGAGGCGGGAGTTCCAGTCATTGTTCGCCAGGCCGGTGGCCTTCGCCTTCGGCAACACTGCCCGGGCCGTCGCAGCCACTTCATCGCTGGCCGCTCTCGCGTCTTGGGCACTGGGCCTTTTGCCTTGGGATAGAAAGAGTGAAAGGTTTGGAGCATGTAGGCAACGAAGGGCCTCGTGAACAATTCAAGGGTTCTCAGAGTTAGGGTTGAGGGTTGAGGGTTCGGGATTTAGGGTTTAGGGTTGAGGTTTAAGGTTTGGGGTTTAGGGTTTAGCTTCTACAACTATGGTTCAGGACTCGGGCTTCAGGGCAACTGTGAACTGTCTGTTTCAACTCAGCAAGCATCTTTGACTTGCGGTCTACAGATCATATATTTTTGCCTCAAGCGCATCACCAAGGATCGAAGCAGAAGCTAATATAGGGTTAATTAGAATAGGGTTTTGGGGCAATTATCCTACAATTATAACAAGGAAGGAGCACCCCAAATAATATAGGTAGTTATTTAGGCCCCTATATTATAAATTAGGTTCAATCGAAACCCTAAGACTTAGACCCTGAACCTCTAAGCCCTAAACCCTAAACCCTAAACCCTAAACCCTAAACCCTAGACCCTGAAACTCTAAGCCCTGGATCCACAGCCAAGACAAGCCTACAGGACACCCCGGGCCCGGGGCTTCCAAACCTATACGTCAATACAGAGGCCCTAAACCCTAAACCCTAAACCCTAAACCCTAAACCCTCAACTCGCAGAAATACGTCAATACAGAGGCCAGGATTTTGGGTTTGGGGCTTTTAGGGCTTGTAGGGTTTAGGGTGTAGGGGTGTTAGGGTTTTTAAGGTTTAGGATTTAGGGATGCTGTCACAGGTAGCCTTGCTGGGACCATCGTATAGTTTGGCTGCTGCTACGTCTTGTGTTTTCCTCACCCGAAACGCTAAACACATGTTTCTGCTATCGAAAAACCACAAATCCTGAACTCCCATGGTACCACTACTACGAAACAAACCCTCAGCCCGATACTGTAATCCTACCCCTACCGGAAACTACAACAAACTCTGAACAGAGGGGTAGTTCTCCAAAGTATTGTCCCTTTCAGGGTCCTTTTTTTATAAGGGTGCAGTACTATTTGGGGGGCCGAAAAAAGGATCCTAATTAATTAAGATAACTACGCATATGTCCACTAATGCAGGATCCTTTATTAAGCAGCCTGGGATCCTTATTGGGGCTCTCGCGGTTGAGTATCTTGAGGGTTTGGGGTTCTCGTTGGGCCTGTTTGTATTTCGTATTTGGGGGTTGTAGGACTAGGGTTTCTTCATCAGGTTCCTACATGATCTTGGGGGATACTTGACCCTACCATAATAGTAATTCCTACTACAGAAAGCCCCCTACATAAGAACAAAAAAGCTATTTCGGACCCTTTCGGGTGATACTGCTGATGATATAAACCCTGCATGACCTGAAGGACCCTAAACTACGGGAATTATGGTATATTCAGTCTATTCTTTTTGAAGGGTTTAGGGTTTAGGGTTTAGGGTTGGTAATGCAGGATTTATATCATGAACCGTAGGAATTGCTGTGTTACCCGCCTCGGCCAGCAGCCGAGCCTCCAGAAGCAGGGCCAGAGCGTAGAGCCCTGGTAGATGCCCTGGAGACACCTGGGACTCTGCTTTTTGAGACTTTGCCCTAAACCCTAAACCGCCCTAAACCCGTCTAAACCCTAAACCCCTAACCCCTAAACCGCCCTAGACCCGTAAACCCTAAACCCTAATCCCTGAAGCCTTTTCATCCCTTTAGGGGTTTAGGAGGATTCTAGGGTTTTGGGATTCAGTGTTTGGGGGTCTGTGGGGTTTAGGATTGAGAAGGGGTTCGAAGCTTAGGGCTGGAATAGGAACCCTAAGGAATAGCACTCTAATCGTTAAGGCCTCTCCCTAAGGGTCCAAGTACCTAATAATCACATACTCTCCGAAATAGTAACCTAAACAACTACCATCCGAAACCTAAGTATCTTATTGTTGTGTCCTTTGGACCCTTAGGGTCTATGTTAAGCGCGATACCCCTGCAGCCCGCAACTGCAAAATCCAACGACCTCCGGACCCTATGTAAACCCTGAACCCCATATTCTAGGCTCTGGGAAAAAAACCTATAACCTTCTTCGTGAGGGTTTAGGGTTTAGGGTTTAGGGTTTAGGGTTTAGGGTTTAGGGTTTTCCTCTCATGGCCCTTCAAAATGCAGGTCATTGATTAGGAGAGGCTGCGGCCATAAACCGCACGGGCCCTGAAGGGTAGGCCCTGGTAGGCCATTACTACTGAACCCAACAGGCTCCTAAACCCCAAACCCCAAACCCTCAACCCTAAACTACTGAACCCTAAACCCTAAATTATTGAACCCTACAGGTCCCCAGGCCCTAAACCCTAAATTGCTAAACCCTACTACAGGCCCCTTTTAAAAAAAACCTAAATTGCTGAACCCCACAGGCCCCTAAACCCTAAACCCTAAACCCGCCCAGGCCCCAGAGAAGGCCTGGCTCTCCAACTCCTCCCAGCGCTGCGCAGCGTAGGCGAAGCGAAGAATCTCAGGGGAGGGGGGGGGGGGGGGGTAAGGGATTTAGGGTTTAGGGTTTAGGATGTAGGGTTTAAGGGATTTAGGATTTAGGGTTTAGGGTTGAGGTTTAAGGGATTTAGGGCTTAGGGTTGAGGTTTAAGGGATTCAGCGTTTGGGGTTTAGGGTTGGGGGTTGAGGTTTAAGGGATTTAGGGTTGAGGGTTGAGGTTTAAGCGATTTAGGGTTGAGGTTTAAGGGATTTAGGGTTGAGGTTTAAGGGACTTAGGGTTTATAGAGTTGATTTAGGGCTTAGAGGGCTTCTTTGGTTTAAGGTT
Organism: Symbiodinium sp. CCMP2456; assembly: GCA_905221635.1. NCBI lineage: Eukaryota > Dinophyceae > Suessiales > Symbiodiniaceae > Symbiodinium > Symbiodinium sp. CCMP2456. The sequence continues at coordinate 54,275 of CAJNDV010000936.1, forward strand.
CAGAGTTTAGCTACAACTACAGACTCTTTGCCAGAAATGTCCTTTCCTGTCGGGAAGGTGCGTTGGGAAGCGGGAAGGGTAGCTCTCCAAATTCCGTGTATAGGTTTATGTGGTCTTTTGGCTCTTCATGCTTGCCCCGGTTTGCAGCCGAAACTCAATAAACTCCAGTTCAGAGAGCCCACTACCAACTGTATTGAGTATCCCGAATCTCCATGTCAGGATTCTTCGCCTGCAGAGATTTTTTACCATGGAGCCCTGCGCAATAAAACAAACAAGCTTAAGCCGTCAAACCTAGAAGAGACCATTAACCCCCGAGACCGATAGTAGTCCAAAACCCCAAAACCCCAAACCCGAATTGGTCGCATGTCTAAGGCTTCACAGTAGTCTCAACCCATAAGGAGCGGTTCAAGATTTCGCACCAGGATGGAGGCATAAGGTCCAGGGCTCTGGGGCCTAATTGGGGTTTAGGATTTTTAGTTTAGGGGTTTAGCTATATATGTGTGTGCGTAGGTGTGTTACATGCGCACGTCTGTTTCCGCTTATCCTGTCTGAATCCAGCCAAAGTGCCAGCTGGAAGAGTGCCGGAATGGGCATCTGCCGGCGAAGCTCAGCATCGTCGGGTAGCCTCGTGGTTGGAGGGTGTAAGGTGCGTTAATACAGTATGTTAGACACAACTCTCAGGGTCCATGTGCCCAATAGTATATGCTTTGGCCTTGAAGTAGTCCCTATATAGGTACTTTGAGGGCAATGTATCTCCTACTTGGGTACATGGACCCTTCGGGCAAGTCTTATGGGTTGGGGTGGCTTAGGATTCATTCGAGTTTATACGATCTCGGATTGGGATCAATCTCACGGCCGCGGTCGTTGCCCGTCCACCGACGCCAAACCCTAAACCCAGAGCCCCCGCACCCTCAGGCAATAACCGAACCCTTCAACCCGGAGCCCTCTAGCAATCTGTGTTCGAAGCCCTCGAACGAGGCCACTAACAAGTCTAGCCCGCGACGGTCCCACCGTGCTTAATTAGGGTTGTGTTAGGAATTCAAATCGAAACCTTCCAGAATTCCAGAGGAGCCAGGACAATCAGAATACGGTTGTGGAGCAGATTGTGCTTGTAATCCTAAACCCTAAGCCCCTAAACACTACATTCGGAGATCGCAGGGTTCGGGGAGTTGCTCTTGAGGGTTGTAGGGTCTAGAGCTTGACGCCTGTGAGCGCTCTAAAAGAAGGAGCCTCATGATAATGTGGGCTGGGGCTTGGTTGTGAGCTCGTATATAGTGCACTTTTTCCCTAAACCCTAAACCCAAAACCCTAAACCCAAAACCCAAAACCCAAAACCCTAAACCCTAAACCCTTTGGCCTGGAAGAGCGCCGAGCGCAGGGACATTAGCAGGGAGCTACAAAAGATCTCAAGACTCTGTAGCCCGCAATGGCAAAGGGGGGCCTTCTAAAAGCTAGATCTCTACAACTTGACCGGACCTTCTCTTTTCGGGTCACACCGAGCCTCTTAACCCTAGACCTTGCAACCCCTCAAATGATGCGAGAAGCGATTGAAAACTCTAGCCTGAAAGCCTGAACCCTCAACTGCACGCCCCCTAAACCCTAGACCCCAAGCCCTAAACCCTTAACCGCCCCTAACCCCCGAACCTGAAGCCCTCGATCCGCGATCCCCAACCCTGGCCCCCAAATCCTGAAATCAAAGAGAAAGTCTCTGCAGACCCGAGCAAACTAATGGGTTTAGGGGAGCCCTGTACTGCAAGAACGTCTTTAAGCCCTACAACCATGGATTGCCTCCAAACCTCAGATGGCTGAACACCTTAAAGTTTAGGGTTTAGGGATCGGAACCTTAAGATGGTCTTTGTAGATCCTCGCCCTGTGATGGTTTCTACATCCGAAAATACTTAATCAGACTCTCGACAGTCTTATTCCTAAGATAGTCTCTAAAGGCCCGCGTTTGCTGCAAGGGCCGTAGACCCAACATGGAAGCAACATGTGGGTTTACTACTGCACAAAGCTGAAATGCAATTCCTAAGTTATCCCTACCCCATGCACCCCAAACCCGCCCCCGAAACCACAAACCCGAAACCACAAACCCTAAACCCTAAACCCCAATCCCAAACCCCACAACCCGACCCCCCAAACCCCAAAAGCCTCATAGAACCTCAGAAGCAGCTCTTAAGGGCATCCTATAAGAAAGGCCCTAGGAAAAAAAAAAAAAAAAAAACATAGCCCTGTTCAAGCCCAGAGGGCGTTGGTAGCTCCGAGGTGGAAGGCTTCTCCGCAGGTTCCAGGAAGCTTCGGAAAAAGAATCCCGAGCAGGAGCCTTCGCTAACCGGTTTTGGGGGTTTAGGGGTTTAGGGTTTCGGGTTTAGGGTTTAGAAGGTTCCTTTAAGGGTTCCTTTTAGGGTTTAGGGTTTAGGTTTGAAGGGCGCCTTCAAGGGTTCCTTGAAGGGTTAGAGGAGTTTTGGGTTTGGGCTGGCTTGAAGGTGCCCTTTTACATAAAGGGGAGGGTTTAGGGTTTAGGGTTTAGGGTTTAGGGGAAAATGGTTCTTGAAGAGGAGCCTTTGATAATTTTGGGGCGCAGGGGTTTCGGTTTTAGGGTAACGAATCCTGAGCCCGAGCCTCGGCTCACCAGTTTAGGGCTTAGGGTCTAGGGTTTAGGGTTTAAGGTTTAGGGTTTAGGGTTTCCCCTACATTGTACTATAGGGTTCCATAATAGGATTCCGCTTAAAAGGCATCTCTACGGGTTCTAGAATAAGGTTCCCTTAAAGGGTACGTACTGTGGGGTTCAAAGAGCAGGTTACACTTAAGCGTACAAAAGGCTTCTACCAAAATGGCTCCCTGAAAGGGTAGTAGAGGGATCTACAAACCAAAAGGGTCCCTTAAAGGGTACTATAGGGTTCTACGAAGAGGTTCCTTTTAAGGGGACTATGGGGTTCTTGAGAAACCCTGAACCTCAAACCCCTAAAAGCTTATTGAAGACCCTACATTCTACTATATAGGAACCGTTAAGGGAGCCCTAAACCCTAAACACTCCATCGTAGTCTAAACCGTCTAGACCCTAAACCCTATAAACCCTGAAAGGAACCATTATCGGCTCATTGAACAAGGCAGGTTGGGGGTTCAGGTTTGGTTTGGAGCTCTCAATCGGGGAATCTGCGGGGCGGAAAGAACCGGGTTCAGGCGTTCAGGGTTTAGGGTTCACCGTCCCCTTTGGGAAGGCACAATCCTACCCCTAAGCCCTAACCCCGAAGTCCCAAACCCAACCAAATAAGTGGGTTGGCCTTTAAACCCTCTGAAAAATATTTATATCAAGGGTCCCTCATAAACCCAAATAAGGAAAATAAAAAATGTGCCAAAAACCAACCTAGATAACACTTGAATCCCGGAGTTGTTTTCCACTTAGTCGCCAAGACTCAGAGGGCCAGGCGGTGACATTTCACCTGCAGGCAAAGCTACTTTGAGGGTTTTGGGGCTTGTTTTGGGTAATGGGGTTTGGGGTTCAGGGGTTCCGGGTTTAGGGTCTAGGCTTCGATCCGAATGCCGTTCCTTTTGGCTCCATCATACTTCATAATGTTTCTGCCATTATTGCCCCAAAGCTCTACAGCAGCGTAGGGGTTGAACAAATCCTAGTACTGTTCCTTATCCGGCTCTTTTTAAAATTATAGATTTACTACAATGCCCCAAAGCTCTGTAGTAGTATTGGAGCCTTGATAAGTGGAATAGGCCTTTGGAGTAGATTATGCGATACTACTGATATATGATTGAACCCGAGGGAGTAGTACTAGATTTAGGCGCCTATCTGTTGATGTGGTTATTGTCAGAGCCGGGCGCGATAAGCCTTCTCAGACAAAAGTTAGAATAGGGGTTCCTTTACCGACTTTAACGGTTCGTTACAAAACTTGCGCAACCACGGATTACTATGAGATGTGCTCAAGTGCACCCAATGCAGTCATTCACCTTCCTATTGGGGCATAGAAGGTTTAGGTTCTTAACCCAACCCCTCTCACCCTTAATCCATAGGTCCTTAAATTAAAGTACCGAAGTCAGCAAGCTTGCAAACCGCAACCTGATACAACGACATAGAGACCTGACATCCCTACATAACCCTGGAACCCTCAGTAAGCGCCATCAAACCCCATGAAGCTCTATATCCTGAAATGTCAGCCTTTAAACCGACGTATGCGGAATGGTAGATTGAGGTACATCTTACTATGATTGCATAAGAAATATGAGGGGATACCGTTAAAAATCAGGCAGATCCTTACAGCTTAGGGCTTATGGGTAACAGGGTTTTAGGGTTTGTGGGTTTAGGAAGGTTTGAAATTTACGGTTTGCGGGGTGCACCCGCACACACAGTCACAGTCACGGATCCGTGTGCTCTAAAGGATGCCGCTGCAGCTGCCTGATCTCAAGCATGAACTCAAGCAAAAAAGCCCGAAGCTATAGACCCGCGACCCTAAACCGCCCACCTGCACATGCCCAGGCTAAATCTTAAACCTTGATCGGCCTAGCACCCCAAGTCCTATACTTCAGGAACCCTAAACCCTGAACACCCTTAAACTGTGAAGAATGAAGCGTACGCCCTAAATCAAGCCCTATGAACCCCATAAGGCCCAAAATCCTCTTAGTAACCCTTAAACGAACCCTCAAAGAAAGGAACCCCCAAAACAAACAGAACCAACATGTCCCTGGCGCACCTCCTGGGCCTCCTCCCCCGGCAAAGCCGGCAGCCTCCATTTGCGTGTAGAGAAAGAAGTACAGTATGGGTTTAGGGTTTAGGGTTTAGGGGTTCTGTAGTACATTGTAGAATTGTTACAGTCTGTGCTACAACACGTTATGGCTATTACAATGCAGGATAGAAGAAACTTGGGCTTATGGTTTGGGGGTTAGGGCTTTAAGGGCTAAGGGGTTAAGGGCTTCGGGGTCTAGGGCATAGGAGCAAAGTCCGAAATGCTACAGCATTGTCCCTAACCACATTAGGGTTTAGGGTTTACAGACTTGTTTAGGGTCAAGGGTTACGGCTTGTTTTATAGAATGTTGTTTAGGGTTTAAGATTTAGGGAAATCCAAATCCGCCAGCAGCTAAGGCATTGAACCCGAAAGCCCAAATCTCTCCACCTCCCCACTCAGGGTTTAGGGTTCAGGGTTTATAGGTTATAGGGCTTACGGTCCAGGGTTTAGGGTTAATAGGCTATCGGGTTAAGGGTTAATAGGTTATAGGGCTTAGGGTTATAGGGTTTAGGGTTCAGGGTTAAGTCCCCACTCTCCCAGAACCCGAGACCAAGGAAACTGGACTGCACTTAGAACAGAAGCCTACTCAGTCTCTGAAAGTCCTGAAACCCTATAAAACCTTAAACCCTATCCACTAACCGTGCCCAACTCCGAAACCCTGGGGTTTAGGGTTTAGGATGTTTTGGGGTTTAGGGTTCCAAAGACCTAAACTCTCAAACTTGCAACACTCGAAGTAGCCCAACCCTAAACCCTGCACCCGAAGCCCTAAACCGTCAACCGAAACAGGACATCCCCCCAAAAAAATGAAAAGGCTGGTTTGGGCTGTGCTACTTAGATTTAAGGATTTTGGGGTTTCGGGGTTTAGGGTTTAGGGTTTGGGATTGAGGGTTTGGGCATAGGGTTGAAGCCATCAAACCCCTGCGTTTACACCCTCTATAACCCCTTATTACCTTCAACATCAAATGCCAAGACCCAGAAGGCCCTAAACCACCCAACTCCCAAGACTTTGAAGACACCTTCCCTTCCATTGGGGTTTCAATCCCTCCACACTACAACCCTACACCCCAAAATCCCAAAACTCAAATTCCTTCTGTTAATCCGCAGTGCACATATGTAAAGAATCTGCCCAGGCATCCAAAGAATACGCAATCACCCTTAAAGGAATCTTTCCAGGAACGGGTTTAGGGTTTAGGGAACTTTGAACCCTAGACCTCAACAGTGTTATGCCCCACTCCCCTCGAACCCCTGGCCTGTAAACCCCAAGCGCCACCTCACAAAATAAATATACAAAGCCTGTCAACCCTGTGTAAGCTGCAGGGGTCTACATACGATTCTGGGTGGTGATCTCGGGGTAGGGTTGAGGGCTCGAGGATGGAGAACCGCATGATGCAAAATGGGATCCTTCAATCGGATCTCCCTCTAATCACACGAAGCGCATGATTCATAAAAACTTAACCAGCATCTAAACAGACAGTACCGCGCCAGAGCGCCCAATCCCGGTCAGGTTGCAGGGCTGCGTCGACCGGTCCCTGACTGCTTTAGGGTCAAAGTCGCGGCTGTCAGGATTTTTTGTTTTTTTTGTCCCAACCATGTCGCGTTCGCGTGTGCTGTGCCAGTTCCAGGAGAAGGCACGACCAAGTGCCGCTGAGACGTGATAAGACACTTGACTCGGCCCACAAGATCAGCACGCCAAACCAGCATGTGTGCGTTGAAGCCAAGATAGTTGTCATACCAGTCCGGCGGCATCCAAGCGTGGACGCACTAAACCCGTAAACCCCTAAACTCTAAACCCCGAACCCCTAAACCCTTATAAACTCCTAAACCCCTAAACACCTTAAACCCTACAACCAAACACTGTAACCCTCCGGGCCTTGGTCCATCTCTTGATCTCAGGTGCCATGGTGGAACCCCTAACTGATGAAGCCCTGAAGGAACATCGGGTTCAGGGTTTTGGGGCTAGGGTTTAGGGTTTTGGGTTTTAGTTTAGGGAAGCCCTGAAGGAACCTACGGCTTAGGGTTTTGGGTTTGGGGGGGTTAGGGTTTTGGGTTTTGGGGTTTCGGGGGCCCTGAACCTTGAACGTGAATCCTAAACCGTTGGCCCGTCTATTCTTGCCCCTACTTAGACACCTCATCGACCTTCTACTAGGCCCTAAATACAACTCGTAGTTCCTATATCTAACCTGGTAAATCCCATAAACCAAACTCTCAACCCTAGGAAGTCCCTTATGCCCTACATAAATCCTGTGTGCGCCTGATTGCACAGTCCGCGAGGTCTTCGCGCCCGTAGAAGTACGAAAGGCTCAGGTCCTGAGACACCAGGCTTAGGGGTTTAGGGTTTAGGGTGTACCTGGACCCTACAGAACCTACCTTTTTAGGGCTCCTTATTCTGATTTCCTTCTATAAGAAAGCAGGCTCTTTAGGGTCTAGGTAGAGCCGGCAGGGTCTCTGAAAATGATGGTCCGATGGTCCTGAGGTCCAGGTGCGTTTGAAAAGAGGTTCGTACAAACCACTCACTTGTCTGGATAAGGTTTAAGGCTTCTGTCAAGGTGGGAGGGATTACAGTTGCTGCCCTCTTCAAGTGTCTATACGACATAGACTCTAAAACCCTATAAACCCTTAAGCTACCCCGTAAGGAGTTTAGGTTCCACCCCTTTAAGGTACCTAATTTTATGGTCAAGATCTGTTATATAATATAGAAAAGTAGGTACCCACGAACAGGAGTGGGGTATGAGCCTACAGGTCATCCAGAGCTCCCACAGTTCAGGGGTTTAAAGCGGCCCTAAACCCTAAACCGCTAAACCTAAACCCTAAACCCTGAACCCCTAAAACCTACGGCCCTAAACCCGGAAAAAGCCGCAGAAGACAGCCTCAATTTTTCATCACCCAGCCCTGAAAACTGAGACCAAAGCCTCCAAGCTCTATGGGTTTGGGGCTTAAGGTTTAGGGCATGAGGGTTTAGGGGTTTAGGGTTTAGGGCTACCTAAAGCCTTGGCGCCTTTCAGCCTTCAGCACTTCAGCGCATGAAGGCTTGCGGGTCAGGGTTTAGGGTTTAGGGTTTAGGGTTTATATTGAGTGTTATAAGATCTAGTAAGCAAAGGCACCTAGGCTCTGGGCGTTGACTTATCAGGGCCCCAGAAAGCCCCGATACCCTTCAGCTTAGGGACGTACCTTAAGTCATGATGGGGATGCAATTAAATTCCTTAAACCCTAAACACCTAAACTCTAAACCGTCTATTTCTGAATTGAGAATAACGGGGCTCTTTTTGCCTTGGAGTCTGCAGCAGCGTAGGGCCTTAATGCTTCAGGTAACTAGCGCCTTCAGAGCTAAGTGGCTGAACCCGAAACTTTTAAGCCCTTTAGCGCGAAACCCTAAACCCTGAACCATCAACC
>CAJNDV010000936.1:65292-76816 GCA_905221635.1 Symbiodinium sp. CCMP2456
CCCTAAACCCCCTAAACCGCCTAAACCCTAAACCCTAAACCCTAAACCCAAACCTTGGGGCCGCTTCTTTTCAATTTCGCACCCCTTCCCTCTGCGACGAGAGCGGTGGAAGTAAGATGATGCTTGCAGCAGCGCATCCTAGGAGCCCGGTTACGGAAATAGAGGGTTTAGGGTTTAGGGTTTAGGGTTTTGGGTTTAGGGCTTAGTATATTGCTCCTTTAACCTTATACGTACATACTACAGTATCCCTGAGCCATCTCCCAACCCCCTAATTACTATGTAAAGGCTTCAGATCATTAGAGGAATTCACAGATCCTTCTATTAAGGAACATACTTTGGAATAGTATATAGAGCGAGTTGTTTTCGGTTTATATGTACATACACATCATGTAATATACCTTAATACATATAGTGACGCACATACCTACAGCTTATCCAGACATATATAAGGTGCTACCTCACCAGATTATTTGGCTCTCCTGACCTTATGACCCTAGATACGACGTCAATTCCCATTCACGGGTTGGTGGATTTCCCGTTTGCCAGATGAAACCCTAAAGCCCTAAAGCTGTAAGAGCTGGGTTTCGCTGTTAAAGGGTCTGGTGCACAGTTCAGGGCTTACAGCCTTGCTGGATTGGGTTTAACGCTTCGGGCTTACCGGCACCCTCAACCCTAAACCCCAAACCCTCTAGGGTGTAGGATTATGGTGCAATTGCTACCAGGATTGCTCTGAACTGCAAGCAGGAACTGCTAGTCGCATGAGTAGCTCTCCTGACAGAGCCCCCAGAAAGCCCAATACCGCTTGATTCAGGGATATACCTATCATCATAATGTAGAGGCCCCTATAGTTTAGGGTCTATTCCTTAAGCAAGGGGTATTGGGCTCTCTGGGCCAGTGCCCCCTTGGTTTCTGGCCTCGGGCTTATTGGGCTTAGGGCGTATGGGCTTTAGGGTTTGGGGTTTGCGCTTTGGGGTTTCCGACGAGGGTGCATGGCGTAGTGGGCAGCTACAACGGAACATCGATGCAGTATAAACCCCAAACCCTAGGCCCTAAACACTGAACCCTAAACCTTAAACCCTAAACCCTGCCTTAAACCCTGAACTCTGAACCCTAAACCTAAACCCTAAACCCTCAACCCTGAACCCGAAACCCTGAACCCGAAAGCCTAAAGCCTAAACCCTAAACAGCAAGCTACCCATGCGAGAGTGAAACGAAACTGCCAGCCGCAGGCCCGAACATGTCAATGGCCCTCTCGACCTCAAGGCGTCCTTCTAAAAGGGTTTAGGGTTTAGGATTTAGGGTTTAGGGTTTTGGGTTTTGGGTTTTGGGTTTAGGGTTTAGGGCCATTTATAAGGGTGTTTATAGACAGCTCCATTATATACTACTTACTGAACCAGAATACGACAACGCTTAGATCCTTTAACGGTGCGTATAAACAGCCCATTTTTAGCTTAGGCGCCTCGGTATTTAGAGTAGGCTTCTTGGAGCTGCTGGGCCTTGCAGCTCGAGACTTAGGGTTTAAGGTTTATAGGGTTTAATTACTTACCTTCAAGCCAGCATTACAACAAAGAAATTTAAACTCCAAAGCCCCAGTTTAAGCAATCAAACCTGGAGCCCTAACCCCCAAAACCTTCAATCTTGCCCCTAAATCCTAAACCCTCATCGATGAAGGCCCTAAATCCTATGCCCGAATCGATGAAGGCCCTAAATCCTAAACCCTCATCGATGAGGGTTTCAGCCGTGGGTCTCTTGACATGGCGGGTTGCACTGCGCTGTACACATGGGCAGTTTTCAAAATTAGGGTCCCTTTTTGGTCCCCAATATAGTACGGCACCCTTATAAAAAGGACCCTAATTTTGAGAACTACCCCTAAACCCTAAACCCTAAACCCTAGACCCGAAAAGGGACCCTAATTTTGAGAACTACCCACATCTCACCAGCCTTTGCCCGGGCCTTTGCCGCCTTTCCAGCCTGTCGCAGGCTTAGAGTTTAGTATAGGTTTAGGGTTTAGGGTTTAGGGTTTAGGGTTTAGGGTTTAGGTTCAGGGTTTGGGCCGTTAAGGTTTCGGGTTTACGGTGTAGGGATGCTTAGGGTGTAGGGTTTGCGCAGGGTTTAGGGTTTAGGGTGTGGGGTGTACCCAGAGCAACCAACATACCGTGAAACGGGAACTGCGTGGGTCTTGGCGGGGGTCATATCTGTTGTTTACAAGGCACGCTGCTTACTCCAGCTAGGAATTACGGCGTAGAGGTTTAAGTTTAGGGGTTGTTCAGGTTTTGGAGACCTACAGCTCATACCTCAAGGGTGTGGGGTGTAAGGCCCTGGGGTTCAGGGTTCCATAAACAAGCCTTTACTGGCATTAGCTCGAAGCACGGGCTCTGAAAAGAGACGCTAAACCCTAAACCCTAAACCCCAAAAGCCCCGAAGCCCTGAGCCTTAAACCCTAGACCCGAAACCCTAAACCCTAAAACCCTAAACGCTAAGATCCCTAACCTTAAAAACCCTAAACACCCCCAAACCCAAAGCCCTGTGACGATCCTCCCTAAACCCTAAACCCTAAACCCTAAACCCTAAACCCTAAACCCTAAACCCTAAACCCTAAAGGGCTTAGGGTGCTTCAGCCTTGGCGCCCCGAACCCCGGAGCATCCCGAAAGGCAGCCTCCTTTGTAGCCGCCTTTGCCACCTGCCGGCAAAGAGGACTGGGTTAATACTCTTACGGCCTCAATCGTTAGAATAGGGGTTTGAGGAATATTATACTATAATTATGATAAGACCCTTCCCCTGTCCAGTTCCTGTTCAGGGTTTAGGGTTGTTTAACCTCTGGGTTTATGGCTGTAGCGCGAGGCCGGGATCCTGCGGGTAACATTACGAAAACTTTGAAGTCTACAGCCACGAGGCCGGACATACCGAAGCCTGAGACCGATATTTCAAGGTACTCAGGCTCTTAGCGGGTCCAAGTAGTTGCAAACTGGAGTTGGGCCCAAATCAGAAACTCCGCAAGGCTTTTGATACCAACGACCCATCCAAGACCCTACTATTTTGAGGTTTTGGACCGCAAGTTTTGCAAAGCAAGAATACTACAAGCTCAGGTGATGAAGACCGAAGGCTATGATGCATACCTTTTTAAGCTTTCTTGATGTAGGGTATAGCATCTTGGGTTTAGGGTTTAGGGGTCTATTCTGTATACTTTTAAATATTCTTGATGTAGGGTATAGGGCATTGGATTGAGGCTTAGGGTCAAAGGTTAAGAGTTCCGGGTTTTGGGTTTCGGATTGAGGGCTGACCTACCCTGGAAACCATCAAGCACTTGTCAAAAGCCCGGCCTCCTTTCATGCCTTTGCCTGTTGCACAGGGGCTGGAAAAGTGCTTCGATTCATCTCTTACTACACACGGTTACAGCAGAATTATAACATGCCACGGTAAGAAACTGAACTGGAAATTGGCACCATCTTTGAACGTAGTCTTTTCGGGGTTTCTTACACCTGGCGTTTGGGGAAGGCATACTTCATATAAGATACATAATCACCAACTGTAGATGCCCTTGAACTCCAAAGCCCTAGACCCTAAAACCCTAAACCCTGAACGCTAAACCCTAAATCCTAAAACCATAAAGCCTGAAACCCTAAACCCTATAACCTAAACCCTGAAACCTCAAAACCCAAAACCTTAAAACCCTAAACCCTAGCGCCTAAAACCCTAAATCCTAAAGCCCTGACGCCCTGAAGCCCCAAGACCCAAAGCCAAAGGCTCTAGGGCTCCCAGGGCTGACTGCTGCGAGCTTAGCCGCAAAGACCTACCTTTTTAGGCTTCCTTATTGTGGTTTCTATATATATATATATGTGTGTATACAGAGTTCCTTAAAAGGTAGGTCTTTTCGGTTACAGGTAGGGCCTTAAAAGGGTAGGTCTTTTCGGTTACAGGTAGGGCGTGGGCTGGTTTCGGTTTCGGGAGTTTAGGGCTTCGGGAGTTTAGGCTTTAGGGTTTAGGATTTAGGGATTAAGGTTTAGGGTTCAGGGTTTAGGGTTTGGGATTTAGGGTTTAAGGATTAGCTAGTCTTCAAAGGGGTTTAGATCGAAACCAGCCGACACCCTAAGCCACCACGAAGAACCCCAGATGCTAAAATCGTACATGTTAAACGAAGACCTAAAACCCTGAAGCCCTCGAAGCCCCAAACCCTAAACACCGAAAAGCCCTTCAGCTAAACTCCGCAGTTCTAGAGAACCCAAGAATGGACCCTGAAAGGAACCCTCAATGGAATTCTCAAACCACAAATTCCATGCAAGAACCCCTTAGTTTAAACCCTTAAACCCTAAAACCCAAAACCCTAAACCCAAAACCCTGAACCCCTAAACCCCTAAAGCCCTAAAGCCTAAGCCCAAGAGCGCCTGGCATCTTCGGCATCAGCCGTGAGGCCGGGCCTCGATCGTCGGCCTCGGCCGTCAACGGAAAAAGTTTGCCATTCGGGGCCTTAAGAATTAGAAATAGTGTTTTGGTGGCTCTTCTAAGGGGTTCCTTAAAGGGTTCTATAGGGGTTTAGGGTTTAGGGGCCTTAATAAGTAGAATAGGGTTTTGAGAGAAACAGGAATTGGGGATAGGGGATAAAGGCTCCTCGTGTTGGGGATACTTCGTGGTCTCCCTACTTCTGATGGTTTTGGGGTTCTTTTATACCATAACTACAACAAGGAACCCCACAAAAACAAGTATAGGCCCCCTGTACTCGGCTTCTTCATTGCACTTTGGGGATTTTTTTTTTGGAGGGGGGGGGGGTTTCAGATTTGGGGGATCGCAGCTTTAGTAAGGGTATCCTACACCCCAAACCCCTAAACCCTCAACCCCTCAACCCCTCAACCCTAAACCCCTAAACCCCTAAACCCCTAAGCCCTAAACCCCTCAACCCCTCAACCCCAAAGTGAGGCTTCAGCTTCAATGTTCGGTCAAGGGGCTAAAAGAGGGACCCTTAAAGGGACCCTTGGGGTTATATAGGGGCTTCATGAGACCATATAAGGGGTATATAAGGGTTATATGTAGGGTATTAGGAGTAGGGTCCCTAAACCCTAAACCCTACACCCTAAGCCCTAAACCCTAAACCCTAAACCCTACACCCTAAGCCCTAAATCCTAAACCGTGTAGGGGTCCCTTCTAAAGGTCCCTCCTATTGTCCCTTAGTTCGGGCTCGAAGCTGCGGGAGACTAGGGCTTCGGGGCTTGGAGCCGAAGCCTTTCGTAGGGTTTTTCACTGGGCTCTTGTGAAGGCAGCTTAAGGTTCAGTTTAGGGTTTAGGGTTTAGGGTTTAGGGTTTAGGGTTTAGGGTTTAGGGTTTAGGGTTTAAGGTTCAGGGGTTTGGGGGTCTAGGGGTTTAGGGTTTTGGGGGTTTAGGGGTTTAGGGGTTTAGGGTTTAGGGCTTTGGGTTTTTGGGTTTTGGGGGTTTAGGGTTCAGGGTTTCAGTTACCACAGCAGGGATCTATAGTGTGTTTTTATGCTTACCTGAACTAGCCTACCTTAACAGAACACCCAGCTTCAGGTCTTAAGGTTTGGGTCTGGGTTCTAAACCATAGGCCACTGGGGCACAGCAAAGCAGGCGCACGGACAAGGCATGACTTTCTCTTCAAATCAAAGTCCCACCAGCTCTTCATAAAACCCTTAACCCTAAACCCCAAACCCTAAACCCTAAACCCTAAACCCTAAACCCTAAACCCTAACCCTAAACCCCAAACGAACATCCACACAATGAAACCTGAAACCTGGAAAACGCGCCCCATCCTCAACCCTAACCCCCCGAACCCTGACCTGAAGCCTAAACTCCTACAAACCGCTGAAGCCCGAAGCCCTGCAACCTACAGTACCACCTGCACTCTGTTGTTGATGATATAAAACCTGCGATACCTCAAGAACCCTAAACTATGGGAATTGTGATATATTCCTTATCACAAGTAATGCAGGATGTATATTTTCAACCGTATGACGCTTCAACGCCTCAAGCCGAGATCACATAGGCCCCCTGTTTGTCATCATGGAAGCGAAACACCGGTCAACGCCAAATTGTGCAGACGCGAAGCAAGAACTCGTGCAAAGGAACGCACCCGAGGAACACTGCACCCGAAGCCCTCAACAGTAGACAGCCACCCCAAACAAACGACTAAAAACACACCGAATTCACAAGGGCACATTTCGACGCCATCCTGCTGATCAGGCGTCCCTATAAACACCGAAACAGAACACGAAGGAGGTTTCCAAGCCCTTCCAGAATATCCATATGAACACTGCAAAGCCCCGCTTAACTACCAAACCGCATTGAAAGCCATGCCGCAACCCCAAGCCCCAAAACTTGAACCCCGAACCGTCCACACCAAGCTCAAACCCTAAACCCTAAACCCCAAGCCAAACTCTCATAGAACAGTTACAGAAGCCTTGTCATACCCTACAAACACCCAAAAACTTAAGCAGCGACAGAAAGACTCATACAATCTCTGTAAAGCCATCTAAAACCCTCAAGAGTCTCAAAGGCAGTTTTAAGACCCCAGGAAACCAATCCTGTGAACAAAACTGAAAACCACAAAAAAGGCCCCGGGCCCCCTCCGCGGACCACGAAGCAGCGCGCTTCATGCCCTTGGCGGCTGAGGCTGTGGGCAAATTGTTTAGGGTTTAGGGTTTAGGGTTTAGGGGTTTAGGGTTTAGGGTTTAGGGTTTAAGGGTAGGAATTGAATCTAGAAGCCTTCATAAGTAGCATCAATAGAGGTTCGGGGGGTCCTTATTATAACTTTAGTATAACATACCCCAAACTGTGTTCTAATTATTGTGGCCCCTGTATAAAACCTAAGGGTCTCGAATCCGTTGGCTCCGAAGGTGTAAGCGAAGAGTCTTAGGGTTTACGCTTTAAGGTCGCAACGAGGACTTTCTTTCGATCCGTCATTGCCCCAATCCCAAACACGGCCAATGAGCAATTTCGTGACGCGCCGCAATCACAAACTCATCAGCATGGACGGCGACCAAGCAATTTCGAGGGAAAATTGCCGGGCACAATCGTCTCGATGACCACGTACATGTCACGCTTACTCACATCTCGAAGAGCAAGGCTGGAATCGTCAAGAACATCCTGATCACCCATTCCCTGCGTCCCTCGTTCCATGAACGAGCCTGGAAATTCTCTCGGGCATTCATCGCTCCGAGATTGCTCTTCCATGGCGACCGAGCTAAGCTATAGAGTTTGGGGTAAGGGTTTCGGACCTAGGGAAGCGGTCTAGGGTCTTGGGGTGTTGACGGTCTTAGGAGTGATGGGGCTCCAAGATTAAGGTTTAGGGTTTAGGGTTTGGGGGGTTATGAGCCAGTCTGAGGTAAATCTTTGGACCTACTGTTGATGATATAAATCCTGCACTACCCTAAGGACCCTAAACTTCGGGGTTCAGGGTTGGGGGTCTGAGAAGGTTTCCAGCTTAGGCTGAGGTGTTCCCTAAATACTAAAGCGTACATAAACCCGAAACCCTTAAACCCTAAACCCTTGAACACTGAACCCCTAAACCCTAAACCCTGAACCCTAAACCCCTGAACCCTCCCTGAACCCTGAACTCCTGAACCCTGAACCCTGAATCCTGAACCCCGAAAGTCTAAATCCTAAAGCGCTCCGACGTTCAGGCTTCAGGGGCTTCGGGATTCTTGGACCAGGGCTCCGCGATTGAGGATGCACCCGCGGTGAGGGTTTAGGGTTTAAGGTTTCAGGGCTTCAGGGTTTAAGGGTTTAGGGTCTAAGGGGTTTAGGGTTTAGGGTTTAAAATTTAGGGTTTCAGGGTTTAGGGTTTTAGGGTCTCCACTATTCTTGTTATGACTACAATAACTGGTATTACTGTATTAGTACTACCCTTAGTATTCCTATGGTCATTGGTACTATCACTAGTCTCCTTGTTGTTATTGCGATTATGAACTATGACCATTTATGACTTTTAT
The DNA here is from genome assembly GCA_905221635.1 of Symbiodinium sp. CCMP2456. Classification (NCBI taxonomy): domain Eukaryota; class Dinophyceae; order Suessiales; family Symbiodiniaceae; genus Symbiodinium; species Symbiodinium sp. CCMP2456. Next base: position 73,228 of record CAJNDV010000936.1, read on the forward strand.
TATCGCTATCAAGAACATAACATTGGCAATGCTGACAATGACAAAACATAGCAAGAATCAGCTTGTCAAGTATTGCACGACGCAGAAGCGGAATTGCTCGAAACACCACGTACACACTAAGAAGCTAACAGTGAAAGACAAACCCCTAGACCCTAAACCCAAACCCTATCCAAAACCCTAAACCCCAAACCCTGAACCCTCAACCATAAACAAATCTCTTCATAGCCCTAGCGAGAGCTTATCCTCACAGTTTGAACAGATCTACTGAGGCCCATGCGCCGTTTTGCATGCCTGCGCCAACTTCAGACACCAAAGCTCAAAATCCAGACCCCTATAAACCCTAAACCCTAAACATCCCTAACTCTAAGGCCTTAACCCAAAAAGCCCTCAACCCTAAACCCTAAGCCCTGAACCCCTAAACCCTTGAACCCTGAACCGAGACCTGCTTGACTACCAAACTTAAACCCCTGATTGAAGCACGGTTTAGGGTTTAGGGTTTAGGGTTGAGGGACAAATGATCCTCTGAGCATTTCGGGTTTAGTCAGGTGTTGCGGAATTGGATAGGACAGGCTTCATTATTTCCACGGGGCTCTCATTCTCGTAGTTTATAATAAACTGTATTATATTACATACCCTAAACCCTTAAGCCTAAATCCCTAGCCCAAACCGGGTAACCCTAAACCATAAACCCCTGACCCACAAATGCCAAACTCCTTGCCCGCAACCCCCAAGCCGAAACCCCCAACCCATAAGCCAAGACCCGAAGCCCCAAGCACGAAACGCGAACGATGCACCTGCTCAGAGCCTCCAAAACCCCTTAATTAACGAATATACCTTAAATTATAATAGGAACCCTGATAAGATTTAAGGTATGTTCCTTAAATAAGGGGTTTTGGAGGCTCTGGGTGAAACCCCAAACCCCGCACCACCTGAAGCCTCAACCCGAAACTCGAAGCCCCGAATCCTAAAGCCCGAAATCCTAAACTAAAAACAACAGCCTTAAAGCAAACCAGCAACCCGAAACCATAACTCCAACAGCTTAGAAACAACCCCGAAGCACCAACCCCACCCCCTCCCCCTTATAGGGATTCTAGTAGGTATCCTAGCATCAGTGCCCTTAAAGAAACGGGGGTTCTTTCACCATGGAAATACAGTATCCACCCTAAACCCTCAACAGCAAGACCCTAAAGCCTAAACCCTGAAACCTTAAACCCCGATCCCTTACAGCCTGAACCCTGAACCCAGACCCTGAACCCCTAAACCCTAAACTTCTAAACCCTTAAACCCTAGAACATCAAACCCCTGTCCCCCTAAACCCTAAACTCCTAAACCCCTCAACGCCTAAACCCTAAAGCCTACAAGCCCTCAGGGCTTCGAACTTAGGACGTTGGAGTTTGCAGGATTTCGCGCTTTTGGGTTCTATGAGGAGGATCTGCTGAGGATGTGCTTAGGGTCTTTGGGTTTAGGGTCTTAGGGTTGCGGGCTTGGTTCTAGGATTTAGGGTTTACGGTACTAGGGTTGAGGGATTGCGGGTTTAGGAAATAATTGGGGTTTGAGGTTCAGGGCTTGTAAGGGCAAAGGGTTCAGGGAGTAGGGGTTTAGGGGGCTTACCTAGGATCCACCCAGGATGGGTGATGAAGGAACCGGGCTTGACCACCCTGAAGCGAAAGCCGCTGTCTATCTGCGTTCGACAAGGTGGCACGTAGTGTCCGGCAGGTATTCCATTAGCTCTGGAAACTGTCTCTTGCGTCCGCCCCCATGTGATCTCTTGCGTACCTTATCTTTCGCAACAGATCAGAGAAGGAGATGTCACTTGCAGATCCTTCAGCATGCGTGCCACTAGCGGCGCGCACCGCCACAGCTGGAAGTGCCGGTGCTGCTGATTTTGAGGAGCTCCTCTTCGAGGTTGCGGCTCTGCAACGTCGACTGCTGAACGTGAACCAGCTGTCCGTCATGCGCGCTGTTGACTCCAGTCTTTGCCCATGACAGCTAGCCTTACTCAAAGCCCTAGGGCCTAGTCCCCAAAACCCGAGGCGGAACACCTATAAAGACCTCAGAAGTGCAAAAACCCGGCCCAGAAATTCCAACAAAGACCACAAACAAGAAGGGAGCCTATAAGGGCTCCGACAAGGGACCAAACCTCTTAATCCCGAAAGCCTACGTATTCTCGGAAGGCACGACACTAGGCTCGAGTGCTGACGCAGTGTACACCGGAAGCCCTGAACCCGACCCTACACCCAACTCAAAACTCAAAAGGTCCGTGCTTTCGATTCTTGACCTTTTAAGCCTTTATTAACTTATGCACACCGAAAGCCCCAACACCCTAAACTCTAAACTCCAAGCCCAATGCCTTTGACATGATCGCCCTAAGCTTAAATCTTAAATGACAAGACTTCCACAGACATCAACTAGCCTGCCTCCCTGCTCCTCGCTCAGTAGGGCGGCTACCTGTCCACGGCCACTGCTTTTTTTGAAATGATTTTGGCTGGGCCTTGAGCGTGTAATCCCCAGCCCGCAGAATCCAAAAGCCGCAAAGTACCCCCAATCCCTTGCGTACTGCTCCAGTATGCCAAAAACGATACTCCAAGTACAATACAGGCTCACCAATAATGTGCCGAAAGAGCCCTACTGGCACTCTCTAAAGTCCTATGGCAAAAACCGACCCCATCTAGGGACTTTCACAGTGAGTCTGGGAATTGGCAGGTTGCCGACCCGAGCACGGCATAGATCCACTAAGCCCTATAGGCCCTAAACTCTAAACCTTTCAACCGTAAACTCTAAACCCTAAACCTTAAACCCTAAACCCTAAAGCTGAAACCGTAAACCTTAAACCCTAAGCCTTAAGCCCTTAACCCTAAACCCTGAACCCTAAACCTTAAACACCCTAAGCCCCGAAGCCTTACGCTCTGAAACTTACAAGGCCTACAGCGAATCCCAGAAAGTTGATAGGTTTAGGAGGGTTTAGGGTTTAGGGTTTAGGTTAATGCTAGGATCCAAAATACTTTACCTTAAAGGCATGAGGAGATTGATCTTCCAACTGCTGTAGAGTAAGGCTCAAGGTTTTTGGGCTGCCTAATGTCGGGTGCTGGAGTGTTGGCATCCGGTGTTTTGGGATTTAGGACTTTGGGTTTTGGGCTGTAGGATTTAGGGTTTAGGGTTTTGGGGCTTGAGGATTTAGTCTAAACCCTAAACCCTAAACCCTAGCCCAAGCATCTGTTGGAAGGGGCAGCGACTCTCGCAGCTCAAACCCTTCCGCGGCGACTCCACTATCCCCTAATTAAGGAACATAAGTGCCTTAAATCTTACTAAGGTTCCTGTTATAATCTAAGGAATATCCCTTAATTCAGGAATATACCTTAATGTGGCGGCCCGAATAGTGGGGGCCCCCCCCCATGTGTGAGCAAAACCGGGTCTATTTGGAAGCTCCTTCTTGTGTCTTTAATAAGGGGAATATATACTTACATGTAATTATGATAAGAAGAAGGCATCTTCCAAATAGACCTGGTCGGTCTTGAATTGAAGCCCTTTTGAAAAAACCCACAAAATGAAAAAAATCAAAAAAATCCAGGCTCCCACAGGGAGGATCAAG
>CAJNDV010000937.1:0-16055 GCA_905221635.1 Symbiodinium sp. CCMP2456
TAGTCTCTTTCTCCCTTACTTTCCCACATGCGTGAAATCAAGAGCGTTGGAATGTCTATACGAAGCACGCATGCCCGCGGATTAATTTCTTAGACGGGTTTGATATGTAATGCGCGTGTAATAAAAAGCTTTCTTTACCTTGATTGTTAATTTTTTCAAAGAATATCATAATGGATGTATATCGTATATCTTTCTCTCCTAATCAAAACTCCCCCCTCCACGGGGTACCTTTCCGTATATATATACATATATATATATATATATTGATACTATATACAGCAAACATAGTACACATATGGCTTCAGACGCGGATGTCTGCATATTTCATCCGATCATGAAAGTAGGCAGGCAGGGTCTAGAGTCTAGACTGCTGCAACGCAGCCATGGTGGATCGTGCTTCTGTTCAGCCAAACGATGCATCAGTGTATCGCCGCTCAGTGTGAGTCACAATCTCCTAATAGCTTGACACAAAACAGGAGCCTGGAAATTGTAATCTTTCAATAGCTTGACGCAAAACAATGGCCTGGACATTGTAATCTCCCAACAGTTTGATGCTAAACATGAGCCCGGAAATTGTAATTTCTCAATAGCTTGACGCAGAACATGAGCTTGGAAATTGTAATCTTTCCATAGCTTGACGCAAAACCGGAGCCCGGAAATTGCAATCTCCCAATAGATTGACGCTTTTGCGTATTTTTAGTGTTTTTGTGTGATCCCTGGATTTAGTTTTCGTTAATGCATTTTCTGATTTGTTTTGATGCTCCACCCGCTGAACACAGTCTAGGGAGCGCTGGCTTGCCAGTCGTCAACCTTCACAGGTCGATGTTGGATTGGTCTACCTGTTTCTTCAGCGGTCAACATTGGAGTCACCATTGTGAATTTCAAGCATCCTTGGCAATCGCAATCTGTCAGAGCGTTTACGGAGCTAGACGAAAGTACAGACCTCTTGAGCGACCTCGCCCGCGCAGGGCTGACATAGCCTCCTCGTGTGTGCCATGTTCATCGGATCCAAATCGGGTTCGGTTGGTGTTCTCTGACATGCTTAAACCTTTTTTCTGGATCCCTGAATTCCGCGAATCGCGAAACCCTGGGACCATCCTTCATTTGTTGGCCGTGAGGGTGGCAGGCTAGCCAGGGCTAACATGACGTACATCTGAAAGTTCATGTCCCTAAGCCTTCCCTTTCTGGAGCAATCCTCGCAGCCTGTGGCCAAGGAGTGTGCTGTCCTTGCTGACGGAGACCAGTCAGCCTGAGGTGACGCAAGCCCGTGCACCTGAAGTCTAGGTTTTCCATGGCTTCCTACACATGGAGTATAGGATATACGGGGAATTCTGGCGTGATTTTGGTGGAAGTTCAAAAATCTATGTGCAAAGCGAGGGCTTCAGGTTTTGAGGTTGGTCGGTGTGCAGCTGAGGGATCTCAGATGGGGCTTCTGTGCATATGAAATCCCATGCAGGTCGTGTATTTCAGGGACACATAGGGCCCAAGTCTGCTTCACCACACTTCATGCCAGCGACCGTTTCGTGAAGTTGGCGGTTGCGGCTGCAGGAGCTAGTGGTTCTAATCGGTGCCCGGGTCCGTTCACACGACTTGTGCATGCATGGCAACTGAAGGGTGGTCTACAGAAAGAATGAAAGGTTCCCAGAAGGAGGAGGAGATATTACCATATTACCGATTGGTGATGGAGAAACCCATCGGCCTATCATGCAGTTCCTTTGTGGAAGGGTCGTGGTGGTTCCAGCAAGTGCTGTGGTACAGCAGGACTGGAACAGTTTTGTGGAAGGGATGGCACGACACAGACAGGGGCTGTCCCTTCTCGTCAGCGTCAAATGCTCCTCGTATATCACCGCGTCACACACAAGCTGTGAGTGCAACGGTTTCAACCGTAGATTACCCACGAAACTGCGAGCGGAGCTTGCAAAACGGTCCAGCATACAGTGGTCCATGTGAAATGTGGGTTGAGCACATGTGGCAGGATTCAAGGGGTGTTTAGAGTAGCTTTGTAGCTTTGAGGGCTTCAACCCAACAATAAATCATGAATCCAAAGTGGATGCTGACGTAGGGAAGTGAGTATCATCCACAGCATTTCGGTTCTGATCTCGATCTCTGGAGAAAGCGGTGGTGGAGACAGCAAAAGCAAGTCGCTCAGGAGGGAATGTCAATGTGGGTTTGGGCCGTTGGGCTCCGGATCCGAGTAGCTCGTGTAAAACGGCGTCTAGACGAGGCCAGACAATGAACCCGAATCGCCCGAACCGCAATCCATAAGTGTAAACACTTCCCAATAGCGGAGCATCTCTTAAACGATTCCATTGCAGTTGTTAGACTCTTGCTGACCATGCAGAGTTTGCACGAGCTTTGCCGTCGCATGTAGTAAATGTGGTAGTTTCAATGACTATTGTGTTCTGCTTTGCGGCAGCTTCGTTGTTTTTTCGTGCGGCCATGGCGCAATGCGGTCCCTATGCTTTCATCCCGGACGCTGGATCTGTGTCAAGCGGTGCAAAGTTCAGAGATTTGCACCGTTTGCATGTTTGGATGTCATGTTGGGATGTCCGGTTCGGAGCACTTAGTTTCTGGAACAAGATGTCTGAGGGTCGAGGATCAGTGTCTCCGAACTTCGCCTGGCTGTTCTCCTCCCTGCAATCTCACCATGTTTTCGTGCCAGTACAAAAGTCAACACACGAATTAGTTTTGACATGGCGATGCTTCGGGCAGGACCTCATGGCCTGCAGAGCGATGGCCATGTCGATCATCCTGGACAGGAGGTTCAACACCAATTGGCAATGCGATTGGAGTTAGAGGCAGGGGCTTCAAAATCGGTGGCCATTTCCAAAGCATCTTCGTGTCGTTTCTTGGGCGGCTGGGGGGACAGCGCAGATGGCGGTTGGGTTCAACCCACACTTGGTAGGTCTTCTTTACAGGAAGCGGCTTCCCCTTGGGAGTCGAGTTAAAAAACGCCGCTAAAGATGGATTCTCGGTGCTTTTTGTTGAATTTGTGGATACAGCTGAGGTTACTGCAAGACATTTATAAGGACCTGCTGTTCACATCTGGTGCATGTTTCAAGTTGTGCTCGGCAGGTTCATGGTGTTGACCTTGAAGTCATCATGAAATGGACTCAGCCGCCTTCAGCACCTTCACCAGGATTTTCGCACCTCGTGATGACTGGGTTCATGTCGCGCTGACAGTCTCCGAACCGAAGGTGACGGGAGCTTGCCCCCACCACAGGCGTCGCTTGATGGGCCCGGCAGGGCACTGAACATCAACTTGAAGCAGGCCATTTTGGACAGCGGGTCCACCTAGAGTGCAAGTTAGAGAGTCATGGGAACACTTAGGGGGGTGAGAGGAAGTTTCCCTAATAAGGACCTGAGTAAGGGTCTAATAGGTCCGTGCCGGTGCCTGGCCTGCCGCCGCATTCGCAAGTTCCCGGCAAAGCGCCCTGCACAGTCATCCGCCATTCGGCTTTGCCCAGCATCTTACGTCTTACTACCAAAAGCCGAGGGTAAAAGAAAAAAGGCACTCTGCACAACTCTGCTCCACGACCGTTCCTCGGAGCCCTTGCTGCCATGCTCGGTGACTTCCAGGTGCCGGCTGCAGATGCCGTCTTGCAGTCGCAGTCGTAGCTGCCTGCAGCGGCAGTTCTCGGCACATGCCTCTCTGCCAAGATGGCGAAGCACATCCAGAATATAAATGGAAGCCTTCTTCGGTGCAGCCGACCGCTGTCGGGTGTGGAAAGCGCGGTGGGGCAAGCCGCTTCTCTTTCACACTTCCAGCTGCGGCGGCCAGTTGCCCCTGCCAGCACGGCTCAAACAGCTTTATAAGAACCCTCCGGCTCGATCACGATACAACCTTAACCGGACCTGTACCATATGGTCCGAGAATTTGCATCCATGGTCATACTTGTCTGTAGAAATTTTGAGATCCGTATAGGCTGGTGCTTTCTGCGGTGCTGCTTGGAGATGTCTGGGTATCATGCGCCGGAAGGCCAAAAGTCGAAGGGAGGCTGCACATTTTCGATGGGCTTCCTTTGCGGCATTCATGCGAGCCTGCCCGCAGCACATCAGTCAAGTCTGACTTGACTGGACGGGGGAAGGGCATGTAAATGGAAGGGGATCTTGAAGTCGCCCCTGTTTCCGGCCGGAGCTTTTACGTCAAAATCGTTTGTGCTTCAGGTTTAGCCGTCGTCGTCCGATAATTCCTGAACGACAACGAAGAACCTCAGTCAAACTGTGCCGCTTTCAACTGTGTCTCGCACTTGATTCTGTCACTCACGCCGCCACACTCCGAAGCGCCGGAAGACTGCGTGTCCGCATTTTGGAGACAGAGCCTCTAGAATTAGGAGGCTTCGGCTCGGGCTGTGGCTTCGACGGAATGCTCTCGGACTTCCATGCACGCTGAGTTCGGTCGCTTGGCACGTTGAGCTGGGCGCCGGCCAGGCACCCTCAGACGGACGACTGAGGCCGTGTTCTGTGTAGGGTTCGCAGCGCCCTATGCGGGCTACTGGCAGGTCTTCTCTGACTCACAGCTCGTGCTTGTGGGGCATCAGAGGGTGGTCAGACGGCATGTTCGCCTGAGCATCCTCTTGCCAGCACCTCCTCCAGCCCTCTGCGGTCTCACAGATGGCAGAAGTGAAAAGCAGTATCGCTACAGATACGCAATGGCAAAGCCGCGGATTCTGCAGCTGCAGGCTGAGCTTCAAAATCTGAGGTTAGCGGCATCCTCTGGCTTCGAAGAGGAGCCCAACGCGCATTAAAGTACAACTGGAGTAGATTCCACATCCTGCCTGGTTACATCGCCAAAGATCCGGCAAGGAATGCTTATCAACTTCAAAATGGTTGTATGTCGCGAGACGTGCGTGCCTTGTTTGCTGCCGGGCGTCGAATGCCCGGGCTGCTGCTGCTGCTGGTCAATCTGATTGCGCGTCCATGGCATAGGTCTTGGCTGTTGCTTTCTGCGGTGCTGCTTAGAGGCTTAGAGAAGTCCGGGTATCATGCGCCGGAAGGCCAAAAGTCGAAGGGAGGCTGCACATTTTCGATGGGCTTCCTTTGCGGCATTCATGCAACCTGCCCGCAGCACATCAGTCAAGTCTGACATGACTGGACGGGGGAAGGGCATTTAAATGGAACGGGATCTTGAAGTCGCCCCTGTTTCAAGTTGAGGGGCGGATCTCACGCCGCCACACTCCGAAGCGCCGGAAGACTGCGTGTCCGCATTTTGGAGACAGAGCCTCTAGAATTAGGAGGCTTCGGCTCGGGCTGTGGCTTCGACGGAATGGTCTCGGACTTCCATGCACGCTGAGTTCGGTCGCTTGGCACGTTGAGCTGGGCGCCGGCCAGGCACCCTCAGACGGACGACTGAGGCCATGTTCTGTGTAGGGTTCGCAGCGCCCTATGCGGGCTACTGGCAGGTCTTCTCTGACTCACAGCTCGTGCTTGTGGGGCATCAGAGGGTGGTCAGACGTCATGGCAGCCTTAGCATCCTCTTGCTAGCACCTCCTCCAGCCCTCTGCGGTCTCACGGATGGCAGAAGTGAAAAGCAGTATCGCTACAGATACGCAATGGCAAAGCCGCGGATTCTGCAGCTGCAGGCTGAGCTTCAAAAGCTGAGGATAGCGGCATCCTCTGGCTTCGAAGAGGAGCCCAACGCGCATTAAAGTACAACTGGAGTAGATTCCACATCCTGCCTGGTTACATCGCCAAAGATCCGGCAAGGAATGCTTATCAACTTCCCATTTCTGTATGTCGCGAGACGCGCGTGCCTTGTGTAGGGTTCGCAGCGCCCTATGCGGGCTACTGGCAGGTCTTCTCTGACTCACAGCTCGTGCTTGTGGGGCATCAGAGGGTGGTCAGACGGCATGTTCGCCTTAGCATCCTCTTGCTAACACCTCCTCCAGCCCTCTGCGGTCTCACGGATGGCAGAAGTGAAAAGCAGTATCGCTACAGATACGCAATGGCAAAGCCACGGATTCTGCAGCTGAAGGCTGAGCTTCAAAAGCTGAGGATAGCGGCATCCTCTGGCTTCGAAGAGGAGCCCAACGCGCATTAAAGTACAACTGGAGTAGATTCCACATCATGCCTGGTTACATCGCCAGAGATCCGGCAAGGAATGCTTATCAACTTCCCATGGCTGTATGTCGCGAGACGTGCGTGCCTTGTTTGCCGCCGGGCGTCGAATGCCCGGGCTGCTGCTGCTGGTCAATCTGATTGCGCGTTCATGGCATAGGTCTTGGCTGTTGCTTTCTGCGGTGCTGCTTAGAGGCTTAGAGAAGTCTGGGTATCATGCGCCGGAAGGCCAACAGTCGAAGGGAGGCTGCACATTTTCGATGGGCTTCCTTTGCGGCATTCATGCGAACCTGCCCGCAGCACATCAGTCAAGTCTGACCTGACTGGACGGGGGAAGGGCATTTAAATGGAACGGGATCTTGAAGTCGCCCCTGTTTCAAGTTGAGGGGCGGATCTCACGCCGCCACACTCCGAAGCGCCGGAAGACTGCGTGTCCGCATTATGGAGACAGAGCCTCTAGAATTAGGAGGCTTCGGCTCGGGCTGGGGCTTCGACGGAATGGTCTCGGACTTCCATGCACGCTGAGTTCGGTCGCTTGGCACGTTGAGCTGGGCGCCAGCCAGGCACCCTCAGACGGACGACTGAGGCCGTGTTCTGTGTAGGGTTCGCAGCGCCCTATGCGGGCTACTGGCAGGTCTTCTCTGACTCACAGCTCGTGCTTGCGGGGCATCAGAGGGTGGTCAGACGGCATGTTCGCCTTGGCATCTTCTTGCTAGCACCTCCTCCAGCCTGCTTCGGTCTCACGGATGGCAGAAGTGAAAAACAGTATCGCTACAGATACCCGATGGCTAAGCCGCGGATTCTGCAGCTGCAGGCTGAGCTTCAAAAGCTGAGGTTAGCGGCATCCTCTGGCTTTCAAGAGGAGCCCAATGCGCATTAAAGTACAACTGGAGTAGATTCCACATCTTGCCTGGTTACATCGCCAAAGATCCGGCAAGGAAAGTTTATCAACTTCAAAAATGGTTGTATGTCGCGAGACGTGCGTGCCTTGTTGAAGCCGAGCGGCTAACTTCCGCAGAGGCGAATTATGCTGCCGGGTGTCGAATGCCCGGGCTGCTGCTGCCGGTCAATCTGATTGCGCGTTCATGGCATAGGTCTTGGCTGTTGCTTTCTGCGGTGCTGCTTAGAGGCGCTGCATGTGGTTCTGCCCATGCCCTTCTCCGTTTCCCCGGATCGTCTTGGTGGGAGTCCTTGCCGCCCAAACTTTCCCGCCATCTCTGCACCAGGCTGGTGCAGGCGGTCAATTGAGGGCAGGCCATCGACGTGCAACATGTTCCGCCAGCCGCTCTTGGAAGGCATTGCTGGTCGGGGTTGGTCAGTCTTCGATTGCCTTTTCTTAGAGTGAGAGATGGTGCTGTACTTCTATAGTGAGCATTGAGCCCTCTTCAGCCAATGACAAGCAACAGAAGGGCCGCATAAGCTCTGCGGTCGGTCCGGCAGGGCTGCATCGGATCTCGGTAAATTTCAGCAAAAGACTTAGTGGCAGGAGATGGCTCAGATGCTGCAGTACCCGGCTGTGTCGGACTTTCTTCCGCAGCTGTGACTGATCTGCAAGCCGCTGAGCAAGTGGGAAACAATCGTTCGCATGCGCCTGCTGGTTCTAAGCCTCCGTTTGCTGTGCCACCAGCGGCCTCGGTGCTTTTCTGCTGTACGCATTGCAGCCTCGCACTTGTTGGGCCTCAAGACATACAGCTGGCTTCCGCAGCTCTGCAGTGCCTCTGCTGACTCCGCACTGTGTGTCGCAAAGCAGCTCTAATCAGGGGAGCCGGTGCAAGAAGTGTGCAAGATGCCAGCTCCTGAAAAATCAACAAAATTGCCCGTTTGAGACGGGACTGATCTGAGGCCTAGGGTTTTGAGAGTGGGGTCTTTGTCGGCGCATTGCCTCTTCTTCTCTCTGACCGCGTGGAGGTCTCGCCATTGGGCGTTGCGAAGATCACTCTGCCTCGGGTGCGTCCTTCTGTTCTTGGTCCGTTGCCTGAATGTTTGGGAGCTCCAGACTCTACACCCAAATAAAGACTGGACCAGAAGCTACAGACTCGTGAAAATGATTCTAGGATACCCTTCAAGAAACGCCCTATCGTAACCTTGAGCAACACCGCATGAAGCCTACCCCAGAAAAGTTCTTTAAGAGGACGATAAAAGCATCGCAGGGATCGCCTTCTGAGGACTCTCAACCTTCTTGTGCGAAACGCTGGTCCGGGGCTCCTCCACCTTCAGCCTCAGCAGCTTAGGGCCTTTAGGGCTTTGGGGCTTAGGGGCTCACTTAGAGTCGCCTTAGAGATGATGGAAAAGGGATCAACAAGGTGCGCAATCCTGTGCTTGTCCTGCCGGTACTCGATGCCTGAGCAAGTCAGATACTGCATTCATGTCTGCCTCTTGCTTGGTCTTCGGCTGGTCTTTGGACGCGCTCCTGCTCTGCAGCCTCTGGACAAGGACTCAATAGCGCTCGAGGTTGTATGAGCTCCACAGTGGCTGCCGCCAAACGGTAGCCGCAACATCTTGTCGGTGCAGCTGAAGCTTCAAGCACGTCGCAGCCACAGCACCCCGTGGCCATATCGCTGAAGCAGACGGTGCTTTGATGCTGCACTGCTCTCCACACTGGGGCAGCGAGATCCGAGCAGTTCGCGGGGCCGCAGGCCACAGGCCACCTGACAGCTTCACAGATGCCTTGAAGACTTTGGCCGCAGCCAAAAACTCTCTTCGGCACAACTTACGGCGATCACAGGTCTACATGGAGACACTGGGCTCAGCTCCGCGATTCTTATGGAGAGTCGTGGTGGCCATAGTCTGATGGCCGCTCGAATTGAACATCCAGGGGAACTGTTCCAGTGTCCGGGTAAAAGGGCTCTCCCCTTTTTACACATCGAGGCTTAGGGCCCATAGGCAGTATCCGCCTTGATGGCATAGCATCTCGCGGGAGAAGCCACATGGCTCCAACCCATGCCAGAGTAAAGTTCCTGCTGCCGTGGCTTCTTCTGTCGTACTCTGCTGCGCAGGGTTTCGAAACCGATGCATTCGTTGTGGATGCGGGCCCCTCAATTCCAAGCCTGCCAGGCTTGTCAGCCCGCGGCGCCTCCGACACCCAGGTGCAAGCGCTCGCATACTTGAAGTCTCCTCCTTGACTCATTGAGGATCACGTGCCTCTTCCTCTTGAGGTGCAGCAATGCTGTTGTGGAAGAAGGGTCGTCTTGACTCGGCGCAGCCCGATTCGGGCGCTTGCGACGCAAGTGTGACAGGTGAGATTTAGGCATTTAGGCTTGTCCGGCTGGTGACATCTTGAGGATGGCTCAGAGGAGGCGGTACTGTAAGCCATAGTCAAGAACCCTTGTTATTCAGTGCATACTCGTATCGCCATTGCAACGAAACTTAGATTAAGCTCCTCAAAGACAAAGTATTCTTGTGCGGCGATGAGCACAGGCCTTGCGGGCTTTGCAGGGCGCTGTGGAGATCTGACCCTCTTCCGGCACTGCCGTCAACCTTTGCCCGTGGGTCGTGATGAACCCGCTGTCTGAGCTGATGTTCAGGAAGTTAGTTTAAGTTACCATAAAGGGGATATATGCCAAATCAGAGGGTTTCGGAATTCCGGTGACTTAAAGAAGGTTCCGTAGCAGCCCAGATGTGGCTCAAGGTGTCAGGAGAAGCTCCCAAGGGCGTCGAGGTTGCGGTCCTGCGAACACAAGCAGACCTCCCTCTCCGTGGCTTGTTGCAGACGTTGAGCTTCTCACCTAAGGCCCTAGGGGCCTAGCACTGGAGCTCCTGGGTGCCTCCTTCGCATCGGGGACGGGGGCAGCTGGGGCAGCTCTGCCGCAGCGCCAGTTGGAAGGTTCAGAAGATGGCGCGCTGCAGAGCTGAAGCCGGGTTGAGACCAGCGCTCAGCTCACAGACCAGTGGCCTTCTCTGAAACGCATCCCAGGGGATGTACCGAGACGGTCTTAGCTTTTTGCGACCGATTTCACGGCAACCTTTGCAGTGCAACGAGGCTATGAATGTGGCCACGGAGGGGCCATAGCGAACCTTGCACCTCCCTTCGGCTGAATAGATAGCGAAAGCTGGCTCCTGTGGAGCTGTGGGAGTTCTCATTTGCCCATCCTGCTCATGAGATGTTCCAGGTGCTCGCCTCGGCTTGTGGGTTGAGGTTCAAAGGCTTGATTATGGGCGATGCGGAGAGACAACCTCCACGTCCTTAGCCTTCCGACAAAACGTCAAAGGGGGGACGGATCCGACTCCTCACAAGCATTTGGCGGATCTTAATGGGAGTTTCGTAGGTGCGCAAGATTAAGATTGGAGACTTCAAAGGGGCCTGCATCGGAATTGCACCGAAGTTCCCAGAACCCGCTCCCAACCAAGTTCGTCTCCGAAGCGAGGTGCCCATCTGGCTTTGCGGCTCGTAAATCCAAAAGTGTACCAAAAACTCTGACATCCTCCCACCTATCGGTGCCTGGGCTGGGTGGCAGCAGGGCGTTGGTCCCGCTTTGAGGCTTTGAGGCGGTGGACAGGAGTTGTGCACGGTGCACCCAAGCTTGCAGCTCAATCGCTGAGCTCATGTGCAAGGCTCACTTGTCAAGCCGTTAACGGCAACACAGTTGCAAGCATCACCGCGGCCCGCGCCGCAAGAGCAGATTGTTTTTATGGGATTTATTTATTGAAGAAGACCCACCACCTCAGAGTAGCCTCTTTGCTGCGTGGGAGGTGTGTCAGGTTGAAAGCCCACACTGCCATTCTCCGACGTCCGAAGCTGTCAGGCGTGTTTTGACGAGGCCTCGGAGCTTGAGACACCAAGGCGTAGCGGCGTAGCCGTGCAGGCCCTTTTGCAGAGGTGAACCACGCTCACAGCTACCCCGACTACCTCAGAGATCCTTGAAGTCTCGATCTCATGCTCAAATCCTGGAGTCTCGTCTCATTCCATCCCCGTACATGATCCGGAGCACCTGGTCAAGGCCGCGACGTTCCGCGGCGCTTGGAAGGCGCCGCTGACTCTGTTCCATCCCTGGGGCGACTCGGCGCAGCAGGCATCATAGTTTGGGTTGCTGTTCAGAAACGGTATTCAAGTGGCCAAAATCCAGAACCCTGTTGCTCGTAGTTGGCATGTGTCCTTGTTATGGTAGCCATAGGAGGGGTTCCAAAACAGAGCATTCCAGTAAACCCGGTCCACCTTCAGAGCATCGCAGCTCTTGGCAAGCTGTGAAGCTGCAGATCTCGAGGAAAGACGGATGAATTCTGGGCAATTAATCGCTTCGTTGCCGGTTCCGGCCTGCAGCTATCTGTGAAAGCGCCTGTCGGGCTCTCGTGTCTTGGAAAGACGCTGCGTTGATCTGGCACAGGCCACAACTTCAGAGAATTCTGACTTCTCTCTGAGTTGGGTTTGTGAACCTCGCTTCAGGGCTTCACCCTTGGGCCGGACTTAGCTCGGCCTTCGACAGCCGGACACTTTTGCCAGGCCCTGCGATGGAGGGCCTGGACTTAAGCCGCGCCTCCAGCATGCCTGGCCTCGAACAGATCCTGGAGGCAGTCACCGTACCATTCTTACTTCTGAGCGGTCCTGGATGCCACATCACGGTTCGGGATGGGCTCCCCACATCCACTCACTCCACGTCAGCATTCCGCCAGCATTCCGACGTCGGCATGGACAGTGGTGTATTTTCTGCGGGATAGATGGCAGACACTCTAGACAGTCATGGGGAGATCACTATCCCCAAAACCCGGACAACTCGTTACGGATGCCGTGCTGAGCATGCAGTGGTGCTAACCACAGCCACCGGTGCTGCCTTCACCAGTTTCACGAGCACCGATGCCACCATGCCACGCTTTTCACAGTCAGGATGGCAGGCACACACCACGAGGTGATCTTTGCAAAGGATCCTCAGGCTCTGTGAATCGGTGAGTGAGGCGTTGGTTGGCTAAGCGGTGCAGAACAGCAGTTTCGGAAGGCTCCCAATAAAATCGTGCGACTTGGCCTACGAGCTTCGATTGTGTGACTGACCTGACTGACCTAACAAGTCCCGAAGCGCGAGGCCCCGAGCAGTCAGCAGGATCCTGAATGTTGGGCTTGGTGAGCATCGGAACTGGGGCACTGACAAATTTCTGGAACCAGGCAGTAGAGCTCTGCTGGAAGAACTTCTGCCAGGTACTTGTAGTGCGCCCGGTTTCCTTTCTTTGCCTTGCCACCCCCAGTTGTTGCTGTTCTATACCTGGGATTTTCGGGGCCCTAACATAAACCCCTCTGATTACAGGGACACCCACGAACAACGACCCAAGTTTCGAAACAGCCAGCTTGTATTGACCCTCTAGCCTCGTGCTCCAAAGAAAGCGACAGGATGCTGGTCGGGGAGGGAGAGGATGCTACGCGTGCAGCCTTAGGATGCGGCTCGTGCCTCAATACTTGAGGTTTCTGACACCATACTCCGAATTGCTGAAGTCGTATCCGCTATTTGTGCGTAGCTTCAATCACTGGGGGGAAGCTTCCAGGAAAGTCGCTGCAACCAGCGTTTAAGAGGGGATTCACAGCTGTGTTGATATCGCCTCACTGCTCTATAGCCATTGTGGCTGGAGAAATGTTTATAGCAGTGCTTGAGGTTTTATTCTCAAGGAATTGTAGGACCAGAATCCGGCCCAACTCCTAGCATTCGTTTCAGAGCCTGAACCGGCATGCCTGCAATGCCACCGTGCTCTTGAAAAGGCAACGACGGCAGTGACAAGATTTCCAGCTCTAGCCTGGGGTTCGGAGCCCCGTTCCAGACACCACGCTGCAAGGCACCCTGCGCCTGTTTCTGGATACCCGCTCTTCACTTGCTCCGTGTGTGCCATGGACACCTTGCGGCGGCAGCTTCATGAAGCTTCCAGGCGCTGTTGTTCTAGATAGTGTTAAGCTACAGGGCTGCAAGAAGGGTCCATACTCAGGTGTTCAGGTGAGAGGGAGGTGCTCTTTGGGCCTTGGAAGCCACGTCACATGCCAGTGAGCGCTTGCAACGGTGATCCAATGCCTACCACAGTGCATCTCTCAAAACTATCGTGCCCGAGAGGCACCTTCCTGGCAGTATTAGGCACTGTTAGCACAATCTGGGTTTGAGTGCGGTTGACCGATTGCGGCAGCTGTGGGGTTGGGTTTAGTGTGACGAGGGTTAACGGCCAGATGCTATGAACATGGATTGCCGCAAGCCCAAGTCTTAGTCAGAAAAACCCCAACCCTCGGTTGGCCTGGGCGGTGATGGCCGTCAGACAACCTTCAATGAGGTTGTCCTTGCCAGGTCGCGATGAAACGGATGTCAGCCTTTCCGTCAGAGTCCTCCAATCCCACAAGACTATGAGACCTCATTCTTCAGGCCCTCTGAGCTTGGAAGCCTTCGAGTACGGTGGTTCCAAGATTTTGAGTTACGGGAGCAGAGTTTCAGAAAGCTTCCAGGAAGTCTGTCGCAACGCCATGCGATTGTGACCGTGCCCAGGATGCCAGGGGCGTCGGTGTCTGAAATTTCGGTGCTCGTCTCGAAGAAATGCTTGGCAGAGCATTTGCTCCCGCAAGATTTAGAAGGAGCAACATTCCCAATGGCACAGATCCTAAAATCCCAAACCCCAAAGCCCTCAACAAGGTCCGCATTTTTTGGGCCTTCAGGTAAGGTGTATGGTGCGAGCATCAAACAAAAGGCTGGCTAAGATCGAGACGCCAGACTCTTGCAGCAAGAGCTTCAACGGCTAGGCGGCTTGTTGGCAGCTCTGCAAGGAAAGAAGCCTCACAAATTTTGAGGAAGAAGCTCTCAAAGACTGCCCGGTGCCGATGCCCTTTACGGCCCCCAGCGCTCAGCCCTACACCCCAAACCTTAAGGCCCTAAACCCTAAGCCTTCTTTGAGGAGCACCTCGTGAGTCTGATCCGAGGGCCCACGAGAGCCCCCAGTCGGCTGCAATAAAGCGTTGGTGTATTTCTCGGCATTCTAGGCACTAGAAGGTATTGTGGCTACTATGAAGATCTATATGGGACCCTTTAAGAAACGTAGAAGCCGAATCCCCTGCTTCAAAGCGAAGTGCGTGCTTCTTCGCTCCTGGTGAAGCAGGACCCGGGCTGAAGCTCTCATGTTTGTGATTGGCTCTGGGGGATACGAAAAATGTGCTTGGAAGCCTCTCCTGGCATGACGCCGAGCCTCGTAGAGTCTAGAGAAGCCGCTTCAGCCCAAGCGCCTTGTGGACTGCCTGGATACTGGCTCCTGCCATTTCTCCCTTGGACGGCTGTAATTCTGGTTTGTGTGCCTTGCATTTCGTGCTGGAGATCCCGGTCAGGCAACCCAGCTTTTAGGGTTTAGGGTTTAGGGCCCAGCGTATTCAAAAACTGGTTTGCGAGCCATGTCATGGAGAGCCCCGAGCACTCCTACACTCAGGCATGATGCCCCTCAATTGTCGGGCAGGGCAATAAACTTGTCCTGAATTATTACATGGCCCGCAAATTCTATAGAAATAAGAGCTCTTACAAAATAATTCAATATTTACAATGAAATTTATCTTATAGAATATTTAAAAATGTATTCTGAAAACTATTTATTTTTTATAGGCGATTAGTCATATATAGGAATTTATGTAAATTTGAAATCGAGATTATAAAGACAATAAATGATTCGTATATACGAATGAAGAAAAATATATTGAAATAATGTATATATATACATATATTTATATTTATATATTTATTCTTTGAATATGAAGAGTCGTCTTAGGATAGTAATGAGATAAGAATAAGTTAGATTCGTCTTAATCTTCTTCTGGGGATTTAAGGAATTATAAAGAAATGAATTCTTTATAAAATAATCTTACGGTTCAGAATTCGATTTCTTTCAGATATAAGAAAAGGGAATAAAAATATAATTCTAAATTATATATTTAGATATATTTTAGAAATAAAGATAAAATAATTTTAGATCCTCTTTTAGGTTGGTTGGAAATATTGGGAGGGAGGGAAAGTCTTTATAAAATTATATTACCTTTTAGATCTCGTTTTAGATTGATACTAGAATATAAGGGAGGAAAGAAATTCTATAAAGATAAAAATAAATTTAAGATTTTGGATTTCATTTGAAAATGATATTGGATAATGAAATAGAAAAATATATATCTTGAGGTGAAACCAAAAAAATAAAATTAAATAATGAGGATATCGCATAATTTTTATTTTGAATATTAATAGGAAGAAAGAAAATTAGATTTTTTGGGATCTAATCTTGGCCATGATTAATCGTGTTTCCGGTCTTATTATATCTTTTTAGCGAATCTTGGGACGTAACTTTCTGGTGGCCGCAATAAATCGTATTGCCATATTTTGATAATTTTTCCTGCTTTTTTTTTTCGTAACTAATTTTATTACCGGGTCTTGGGGTTACCGGGTCTTGGGGATTCCTTCTGGTCCATTCGTGGCCGTAATAAATCGTATTGCCGAGATTTGACGGGCTTAGCAAAATTAATATATATTACCGAGTCTTTATAGCTTTTTCTAACTATATTAGATCATAATGCCGAATATTAGTGAGGTTTATGATTTCGATTTTATTAAGGTCGTATCCGGCCAGATATTTATTTTTATAGAATTTATTAATTCATATGATTCCTGAATCTAATATCTAATTTATTTTATATATCTCCCAAAATAAATATATAATTGAATATAAAAAATTAAACTATTAGATCCCCAGCAGAGAGAATATTCTGAAATCAACCTCCCCGCCCCAAAAAAAAGGATATCAAACTTCGACCTAAATAATAAAAGAAAGAAAAATATAGAAATAGAGAATCGAAAATTATCGATTGTTTGATTAAATTCTACGATATTCTTAGATAATTAAAAAAATGAAATTTGTAAAAAGAAAGATTTTTAATATAGATATATATATATATTCTTTTGCAAGATTCTATTTAAATGCTTATCAAAACGATTCTAAAAAAAAGAGATAATAATATTCGAAAAAATAATGGAAAATAGGTTTTTTAAAATAAAAAATATATGAAATGAATATATATATATATA
>CAJNDV010000939.1:0-14464 GCA_905221635.1 Symbiodinium sp. CCMP2456
AGAGGCATCGAAGTCTGTTCGCAGCATATATGTATATATGTACGCCATTTTACACTCACTTTCGACATGCATATACGCGTAAACAGATACAATCGCTGTGTATATATATATATACACACACACACGCAATTCGGCATATCTAAAGTGGGGGAGACAGAATCAGAAACCTTGCATAAACTGCATGAGCACTTGGTTTCTAGTTTTTCATCGCATCGGCTATATAAGCTGTGCCAGAATCTACTAGCTTTGAGTAATATAGAAGCCTAACTAATCAACTATACTATCCTGGGGGGTTCCTTACTATAGATATAGTACACTATGCCCCCGAGCCCTGTTGAAATTATCAAGGCTCCTATATCAGGCCTTGTTTCGAAGGACTTCCTAGGCCTGATAGCTTGCGCTAGCAATTGCCTCTTGTTCAGAGCGAGACGGGTGTAATGTACGGGCCTTAATAATTCGAATAGGGTTTTGCGGCCCATAATTATAAGAAGGAACCCTAAGGAATAGCGTACATAATCATTTAGGCTTCTGTGTTATGTTTACTTCAGCAGAAGCCTGCCAGAAAGGGTCCCAGTATAGTTCAGCCTACAACATGAAGGCAGCTTTTCTCCCAGAGACTCCAATACCCCTTTATTAAGGAATATACCTTACACTATAGTAGGATCCCTACTAAGATTTAAGGTATATTCCTTACCCTAAACCCTATAGATCCCTATAGATCCCTTAAAGGAGCCCCTTCAGGAACCCAGAGGTCTATTCCTTAATTGAGGGGTATTGGAGTCTCCGGGCTCCAAGGGTTTAGGGTTTAGTGTTTAGGGTTCAGGGTTTAGGGCTGAAGAGCCACACGCAAGTCTTAAGCACATCTCATATGCCCACACACTCCACGCCGATCTCACCCAGCAAGTCCTCTGAAAGAGAGAAGGACTTAGGGCCTCGGGCTGCAGGCAACATCCGAAACCTACCCAGAGACTCCAATACACCTTAATTAAGGAAGATACCTTAAATTATAGTAGGATCCCTAATAAGATTTATGGTATATTCCTTCATTAAGGGGTATTGGAGTCTCTGGGTATGCGCTCTGAGCCGTAGGACCCAAAGTCCTAAGCCCTCATCGGATCCGAAAACCCTAGAGCCTCAACCAAACCAATATAGGGGTTTAGGGTTTAGGGTTTAGGGTTTAGAGTTTAGGGTTTAGGGACCTCAACAGTTCGAATGGGGTCTTGCGGTACCCTAAGGCATCATATTCTACGAATTATTCTGCAACAAGCTTACCACAACCCCTCAGAATCCCCAGAGACTCCAATACCCCTTACATAATTAAGGAATATACCTTAAATCTTATTAGGGATCCTAATTTAAGGTATATTCCTTAATTAAGGGATATTGGAGTCTCTGGGTACTACCCAGCAAGCACCTCTCTTCGGTGCCGTCAAATTTTGACAGGGAGCAGCGTAGTCAGGCCGGGGTGGTAAGGTCGAACTGATGCCTGGGCCGGTGATTGTCATAGGGGTTGCTAGGGTGCAATGTAGGGTTTAGGGCTTAGGGAGGGCCAATCTAGCGGTGGTCCGCTTGTAGTCTATGGGTCTACTAGTTTCTACCCCCACAAGCCTATTCTGATTCAAGACCCTTCTGTTACCCGTCTGCCGTCTTTTAAAGCTCGGGGTTCATGGTTTCAGGGTTCTTTTACTTTGAAGGGGCTGGGTTTAGGGTTTAGGGTTGAGGGATTTTA
Organism: Symbiodinium sp. CCMP2456; assembly: GCA_905221635.1. Lineage (NCBI taxonomy): Eukaryota > Dinophyceae > Suessiales > Symbiodiniaceae > Symbiodinium > Symbiodinium sp. CCMP2456. The sequence goes on from CAJNDV010000939.1 coordinate 1,730, forward strand.
GGGGATTAAGGTTCAAGGCTTTCGGGTTTGTCGACAAACTCCTCCGGAGTCGCAGGCGAGCGATTCCCGGTGCTCTTCGCAGGCCGTCGCTCTTGAACCGAGAGCTTCACAAGCAAGGACTGGTACTCGCTGTTTCCAGGCCTGAGTAGGGCACCATGAGCTGGCACGGGCCGTAGGCCGTAGGTGGGGGCGCTCTGCTTCTGCAGCGCCTTGTGTGGCTTTGCCAGAGAGCTGCCCCTCGTTGTCCAAGATCACCCCGCACCACCAGCTGGTTTTGGGCCTTCAGAAGTTCAAGGTTTTCAGGGTTTGTGTGGTTGCAGGCGTCGATGCTTGCGGTTGAGGGCTTGAACTAAGCATTAGGTTTCCTCTGTAGGATTTAGGAATTAGGCTTTAGTGTTCCGAGTTTCGGGGTGAGGCTTTTGGGCTTTAGGGCACGAGGCATTGGAGTTAGAATTTTGGGATTCTGGGATTGCGTGAGGGTTTAGGAAACAGTGTCTAGGATTTGGGGGGTAGTGTGCAGCAGCAGGCTGGAGACATGTTTAGACAATACTATTGTGGGGGGTGCCTTAGTATAACTATAGTATCATATTTCCCAAAACCCTATTCTAACTATTAAGGCCCCTATATTCCGCCGACGGTCCTGAATCCTGATCCCCACATCCTGAATCCTGAGCCCTGAATCCTCAATCCAAGGCCCTGTATCAAATCCGCCAATCCCATACCGTAAGCCCTATAGGCCCTAAACCCGGAGCCCTAAATCCTAAACCCTAAATTCACACCCCACACAGCCCCAGCAAGACACTGTGGTCGAGCCGTATAAGCCTACAGATCTAAAGCCCCAAATTGCCGGTTAAGTTTAAGGTGTTTAGGGTTTGCGGGAAAGCACAACTACCCTTCAAAACGCCCGCATTGGTAGAACCCCCATTAACACCTATACAGCCCCATGAATCGGGCAGCCGTTCAGCAATCTGTCCCCCAAAACACAAGGGTCCTCACAGGAGCCTTCAGAACTCGACTGATCTGCAGAGGAATTATATACAAGAAGAAGAGTGCCTTGGGTTACGCTATCGTAGTGTGATGATAATCAAAAGGAGCCCGGTGGAACTGGATGGTAGTGACTCAGGAACCATAAACCGCCAAACAACCCTTCTACAAACCTTTAGAAAAAACTCATAAACCCGTTATAGCCACAATTTAAGACCCATTCAAACCCTCATAGAAGCCCTCTCAATCCCTACAACCCTTATTATCCCTAAAACCTCAACCCTAAACCCTCTTAGCGAGGCTTCTAACTTAGGGGCCTGAATATTGAGAATAGGGCTATGGGGTAGACTATACTATCATTATAATAAGGAACTCCCAGAATAATATAGGGTCATTATTTAGGCCCCTATATTATATTCAAGGCTCGGGACCCTAAACCCTAAACCCTAAACCCTAAACCCTAAATTATATTCAAGGCTCGGGTCTGAGGGCGGAGCGGGTGTCTCGACAGCTGCCGAGCGGCAGATCAGCGCCTGGATTTAGCAACAGGATTTGGGTTAAGGGTTTAGACTTTAGGGTTTAGGGCCTAGGGTCTAGGGCTTAGGGTTTAGGGTTTAGGGTCTAGGGTCCAGGGCTCAGGGTTTGGGTTTAGGGTCTAGGGCTTAGGGTTTAGGATTGGGCTTTAGGGTTTATAGGATTTAGGGTTTAGGGTTTGGGGCCTAGAGGCTTCAGGGCGATGGGCGTTGGATTTCGGCATGGGGTTTGCAACAAGTGCTGTAGGGCTCCGGGTGTTTAGCATTGGGTTTGTAGGGTTGAGGGTTTTTAGGATTTAGGGTTTGGGATTCAGAGTTTAGGGCCTACACGGTAAGGATTTAGGGTTTGGGTTTAGGGCTTAGACCCTATAGGGTTTAGGGTCTAGCGTTAGGTCTTTTGGGTGGGTGTCTGGGTTGTTTGAAAATGTTCTTACAGGGGGCTCTATGTTCATTTTCGTGTGGGGACTTAGGATGCAGGAGTGGGGCTTAGGAGCTTTAGGGTTTAGGGGTTCAGGTTTTTTTGTTGCAGTGAAGCCTAAATAATTACCAATACTATTTTGGGGGTTCCTTATTATGTTTTTTCGTATAATATACGCTTTTAGGGTGAAGACACAGGAAATTTGGTTCATGTCTCTTTTTTGAACTCCGTTTTCCCCATCCTACTCAGGACGGTTCAAGGTATTGGGGTTTCGAATTTCAGCATCTATTTGGCTCCTTCGATTCGGGGCTTAGGAGGCAGGGTGTAGGGTCTAGGGATTTCGACTGTAGCAGAACTGGAGGGACGAGAGGCAGCAGAAAACATGGCAGCAAAACGAAACCTAAACCCTAAACCCTAAACGGCAGAAAACATGGCAGCAACACGAAGCCGCAGAATCCTAAGCCCTACGCTGCACTGCAGCCTCAGACTGCAAGCGGTAAAACCTGAATCCTTAAGCCCCAACCTGACGCTGTGCCTCACGGATCGGGTCGCTGTGGTCCCACCTTGCCGAAGAACCCAGCACACACACACACACCCACACACACACACACACATATTTATTTATATATTCGTTTTTGTATGTGTATGTATATATATATATATGTAAGTATAAGTTGTTCTTGTCAGTGCAGTTTGCAGGCACCTTCAAACCCCAGGATCAATGGGGCGCTTCAGGCTTTTCCTCTATAACTTTTTAACGTTTTACGTAAGGTAGCAGAGGGCTTGAAGCCTACTCAACCACAGCGTCTGACGGTAGTCAAGGCCTTCTTCGCGGCAGAAACATTCAACGTAGGACAACTCATGCCCAAGGCAGTTGAGAATTGCCGGCGTTGAATCGATAGACCCGGGGGTGTTGGAGTGTAGGCTCTAGGGCTTGGATTCTGGACTAGGGTTGCTGTGATCCAGGCACGCGCACTTCTCGTCATACTTGGTTTTGAGCCCCGTGATGATGTCGGCAACGGCCGCCTCCCTCAAGGGTCTCGCAACTGTGCGGGCATTCATCACCAAATTTATGCTCAGCTCGTCTTCGCCTGAGGCATGCATCAGACCTTGATTTCTCAGAGCATCCACAATGTCCTTTTCCTCCAAGGTGCAGTGGCTTGCATTCTCGAGCCAGGTCCTCATCGCATGGAAAAGAACTCTATCGCAAGCTGAAAAGCGCTGCGAGTCAGACCATACCCAAACTTCATTGCGTTTGAGAAGCATATGTAAATAAAGCACCCTGCGGTCGACAACAAGACCTGCATCCAACGGTCGCGGTGCTTCCTCCGGGACACGTCTCTTGCCGCGGCATAGACGACACCATAAGCCAGCCCTTCAAGCATACTCATGAGGAGCTTTACCGTTATATATGCGGATGAGCAACAAGTGTTTTAGTGCTTTTTCTCTCAGGCAAGCAGCCCCCTACAATCTCTAGCACGATACCGCTTGTGTCAACATGGCTACTGCACTCACAACTGCCTATCAAAGCACATCGCAAAATCGCACCGCAAACCCTTACATAAAACCTCCTGAAAGCCTGAGAGAAACCCCATGGCTTATAAAGCCCTGGACCCGAAACACCGACAAACAATTCCTGACCCGAAAGGCTGTGTGCCAGGCTGAAGTACCTGACACCTGAACCTTGCAGCTATCAACATCTCCATCTATGAGGTTTTATGTGGTTTTACCAGGATTTCTTATGGAGTAAGTCCTAGATCTTCGATGTTTATCTTGTGCGGGATCTATATGGGTTTTCGGGCTAGCTGGAGCTCATATACGGGCCGGATAGCAACTAAGAGGGCGTGGGGTATGTTCTACTATACAGTTATAGAACTGCAGAGACGTCAAAGAAATGCCAGCACAAGACAACTCAGACCTCTAGTCTAGACTACACCCGAGAAAGTGAAATCAACCGACACGGGAACAGTAAGTCCAAACCCGGTACAATACTTGGGCATCCTAACATGACAGGATTGCTACTTTTGCAGCAAGCAAACCTGCAGAGACCCTATGCGAAAGCAAGGCGACGGCGTGCCTGGGAAGCCCCAATGCATTGAGCTCCTATCAGGAGAAACGGGGGAGCGTCGACTTCAACAGGAAGCTAGAGCCCCGAACCTGGCACCCTAAACATCCCCAAACCCAAATCCGAAAGAGCGCGAAACTTGTGAACCCCAAACCACCTTGTGCTAAACCCCACCCCGAAACGGTACATCCGGGGTGGGCTTGTGGGGTTGCAGTATGGGCGCTTAGATTCTACCTGAAATCCTGAACCGCCGAAGTCCTAAGCCCGAAGCTGCAGTCTCCCGGTTTAGGGGTTTTAAGGGTTAGGGTTTAGGGGTTTAGGGTTTAGGGGTTTAGGGTTCAGGGGTTTAGGGTTTAGGGTACTAAGTTTGGAGGTGTCTGAAGCATGCATCTGCACAACGGCTAGGAATCCCATGATCTCGGAAAGCAGCATTGCCGCCAACCGAACACAATAGTATAGCTACCTGTTCTGTTTCGAAAATAATCCGAAATTCTTAACTGAAAGCCCGTCATGCCGATTGTCCCAAAGCTTCAAAATCAGGTTACCAACATCAACAACACCATTACCACCACCAACAAACCCAGCACCACCGGAACCGCCAGCACCGCCAGTACCTCCGATAGCAGCAACAACAACAACAACAACGACGACGACGACGACGACAACGACGACGACAACGACAACGACAACGACAACGACAACAACAACAACAACAACAACAACAGCAACAACAGCAACAACAGCGACGACGAGGACGACGGCGCGATGCTAAACACATATAGCAAACACACCCGACACAACATTGACAACAGCAGCAACAGTGACCTGTTATGCCACTACCAATCAGCAACAGCGCTTCTAAGGGGGATGCCAACCGAAATAATGATGTTAATACTTATTAACCATAGCACCGGCGGGATCAGGTAGTTGTAGCAGTAGCAATGACAAAAACAGACCACTGGCGATAACACAGTTGTGCACCGCAGACGCTATGACGATAAGAAAATACAATACGCAACCCTAAAATCGAGAGCAGAAACCCCGAACCTCTTGACCTTGCCTTCAACACAACCAGACCCTAAAGCCGAAACCTATCAAACCTAGATCCGTCATCCTTAAACCTGAGCTATGTGACCCAACAGCCCAAGCTGTTATAACCCCAAAACATAGAACCCTCTGCCCTCCGGAACCCTACAGCCCAAACCCCTACGATTAGACCCAGAATGATGACGGAGTCATGATGATCGGTATACCGTAGCAGACGTCTTTAGGATATGTTGTCGTGATTAGTATATGCTCTTACTGCCACTATAGTTTGTATTTCTTGAGTTGTTTCTGCATTATCGCACTCAAGCCATTGTAAACCCTAAACCCTAAACATAAAGCTCCTGGCATGGCCACTCTGCGACCCCTGGCAGAAGAAGGAGAAGTTGTTCTATGGGGTTTAGGGTTTAGGGGGGCTTAGGGTTTGAGAGGTTCTAAAGGGGCTTCCATACGGGGCTCTGAACAGCTCTATACGGGTTTCCGTATGGGCTCTAGAAGAGGTTCTATAAAGTCTGCCGACCGAGTGATTTCATCCAAAGCGGATTGCATCTGAACCGCTCCTGGTTGCGCATGGTGGGTGTGTTTCCTGATCGTCGTGAACGCATTTGGGTTGTTGCATTCAAGCTCCCTTCAGCGCCCCTTCGGCGAAGGGTCTGGGCCCTGCACGTTGATCAAGCTGCATAATTGCGTGAAGACCTTCAAATGGTATGTCTTCAATCCTCTGGAAGTTTAGGGCTAGAAACATTTCTCCGCAGATATCCTGCGACCCCTGCCTTATCTTCCAATGCGCTCGGGTGCCAGGCATACCTTGTGCCCATTTCTCCGGGTTTACATGGTGTCCTTGAAAGCCCTAAACCCCCAAACCAAACCAAACCAACAGTTCTCTAGAACAGGCTCAAAGAAGAAAACCACACACTGGGATTTCTTATTGGGCTCTGTTTCGGAAGCAGAACCTTGAGTTGAAAACAAGAGTCACGGGCTTTCTTATCTAGAACAATTTAGGTTTTAGGGTTTAGGGGTTTAGGGTTTAGGGTTTAGGGTTTAGGGAGGTGAGCCGGGTGCTCAGTGGCAAAATTGAAGCTCTCGGGCTGCACCTCATGATTCCTTCAAAGCCCAAAACCCTAAACCCTAAACCCTAAACCCTAAACCTTAAACCCTAAACCCTAAACCCTAAACCCTAAACCCTAAACCCTAAACCCTAAACCCTCAACCCAAGCCTTAAAAACCTCAAGACCCGAGCCTTAGTCCGAAACCAACACCTACCTTCACCCACCACAACCTACTTTTTTGTAGGGTCCCTATAAGTCCCATATCTGGGTGTATAATGATAGCCTACAAAAAAAGGTGGGTTTTGGTAGGTTAAGGTAAACCCTCTTTTGAACGTTGGCGCCCCAACCCTCAACTTGGAAAGAGTTCTGTAGGGGTTTTCCAGGGGTCTTCTGCGAAGAGTATACAGTGTATACAGGAGAAGAATATTGTACCAGGCAAAGAACAAACTGCCGTTCATGAGGGTATGGTCTTGTATTAAAATCAGGTGAAGATCTTATGTAGTTTACTAGGGTTGATTCTTAATTAAAGGCTTTTGGGTTCAGTGGAACCTCGTTGCATGGGGTTGAGGCCTGGGAGTTTAGGGTTTAGGGCTTAGGGCTTAGGGTTTAGCGTTTAGGGCTTAGGGTTTAGGGCATAGGGTTTAGGGTTTAGGGCTTTTTCCTCATTGGCACGGCTTGCCTTGATGAGGAGTTACTTGATCCTTCTGCGATTCCACTCTCTCGTGTTTGGGTGCTCCACCATTTGTTTTCTGCGTTTCGTGGTTTGGCGCTTTCTGTAAGCTTGATTCCTTCAGGATAATGCCCGGCCAGTCATTCCTGATATTTAAGTATTGAAGGATCGAAGTCAATTGATCCGGCTTTGCCGAAACCAGCTCTCTCCTTACAGAAAGGCACCCTGTTCCCAATCATCCTCAACCCGAAACCCTAAACCCTGTTCCCAACCTGCCTCAATTCGGAAACAGCAACATGCGCAGGGTAAAGGCCATACTCATGGGGAACCTAGGAGGTCTAGGGTTTAGGGTTAGGGTTTAGGGTTTCGGGGTTTAAGGTTTAGGGCTCACTTTGACCCCCACTAAACCTACCTCTGCAGGACTTTTTTAAACAAATCATGGGAAGCTTCGGAGCTCCTAATACAAGTAGGTTCTATAATCATAATAGGGAACCCCCCAGGATAAGACAGGTAATTATTGAGGCCCCTACACTATTCATGGTAGAATCCCTAGAAGCAGGTGCTCCGCCTGCTGGAGCCTGTGCCAGGGCAGCCAGCAGATCACCAGGCCGTTGAGGCGCACCTCGGCCAGCCTGAAGCCTCTACCCCTCAGCTCCGAGGCATCCCTCAGCACGCAGCCATTGTGCTGTCCCTCCAGGGCATGGAGGGCTGGAAACACCATGTTCTCCTTAACCTCAGAGGAAGGCACCATGCGGCTGACTAGGGTCCCGACTGTCAGCATGAGCTTGTGCCCCGGGGAGGACTCGTCGAGCCCGTAGGCCACAAAGCGAGCCCAGCTGTCTGGCACCTCCCGCTCCTTGCTGCCCAGCCCGTGTTCATTCACGCTCCGGACGATCCTGCTGGCCAGCGTGAGATCGCTGGAGATATCCACGGGGCGAAACTTCCAGCGAGGCACCAGCCGCTTCTGATGCAGGGGATCCCACTCATCGGTCGTCATTCTGCCAGAGAGGATGTTCAGCAGGTGGTGTAGGCATGCGGCGAAGAGCTTGTCCCCCTGCAGCACTTCCTGCAGATGCTCCAGCATGGCATCCGCCTCTCTCGGCTGCTTCAGGCAGGGGGCAAGCAGAGATGTGGCAGCCGCACGCAGGGCGGCAAGACACAGCGAAGGAAGCTGGCGCTGCAGGCCCTCCACGCCAGTCTGAGCATGAGGATTGTCATGCATCTCCCACTGGAAGCCCACGGCCAAGAGCCTGGCCGCCATCCGCGAGAGCCACCTGGCTGCCTGCCAGCAGGCCTCCTCTCGTGTCGATGCCAGATGGCAGTGAGGCAGTAGGGGCGGTGGCGAGCCTGGTAGCAAGTCAGCAGATAGCGTGGCTTGACGTTGGTGCCACAGAGGCTTGCCAGAGCCCAGTTAAGCCAGCTGCCTTCTTCTTCCATGAGTGAGTGCAGCTTGTGAATCTCTTTGCGGGCAAGCAAGAGGAAGCATGCCACGAGGCTGTGGCAGTAGACCTCGTCCCCAGAGGGCTGCTTGGGATCGAGGCTCTGAAGGCGCTTGCGCGAGGCATTGTCACACGCCCTGAAGGCCTCTTCCATGCTGGAGTAAGGAGTCGCCCAGCTGCAAACCAGGCTTGGGGCGCAGGAGTCCAGGGCATTCGTGAGAAGAAAGCGTAGCTGGCGCCAACGGTTGGGGATTCCATCCACCACCACCTCCGGACTCTTGGCCATGCTCACAAAGCTGCTGAGAAGCGCAGGGTTGACATCAAGGGTCGACTTCATGTACTCCTGCAAAGCCGTGAAGATCTTGAGGTTGTGCTCCTTGAGATCTTTCGGCGTCCTGTCATCCTTCTCTTGACAGGTCCAGAAGGTGAAGGCCTCCTCCACCATGAAGGTGAACTGCTCGTTCTTCACATTCTCCCAGCCACACAGGTCCTCGAAGAGCATCGGCATGGCCAAAGCACACAGGGGAAGAATTTGCCGTGCTAAAATGAGACTACACGCGGCTGCGGAAAAAGGTTAAAAATATATATACATGGGGGCATAGGCCAAAAAATGCACGTGCAACAAAGGTCCTATGTCGGCCGCATTTTTTTTTCTGTCCAGGCTCCGTCCGTGAGTCTAGCGCTTGGCGGCCGCTGCCTTGCCGCTGCCGGTCTTCTTTGCTTTGCTCTTCTTCTTCGCCTTGCCCTTGGCCGCCGCCTCGGCGGCCTTCTTATCCCTCTTCTCTCTGTGCCTGTTGTCGCACAGCCAGCTTCTTCTCCTTCTCCTCCCTCGCGCGGCTCTGGCGCTCTTTGCGAATGGCATCCTCGTCAGCCTTGGTGGGCCTCAACCCCACGCTCACGTAGCGCACTGCATCCACGAGCCGGTGGTGCAGCGCCTGCAGGCGATCTGCCAGCAAGGGAGCACCGCCTCCGACCGCAAAGCCACGGCGCGTGCTGGCAGCATAGTGCAGACGGAAGGCCACAGCTGCAGCCAAGCACTCCTCATCTATCTGTGGGTCTTCTGACCAGCCTGCGAGCTGTTGCAGGCGCAGCTTCTCGGCGTTCATGGCAATGTCAAGCTGTTGGACCGCACTGACCATCATCTTCGAAGCGTCCCTGACCTGAAAGGGGTCCCATGTCCCGTCATCTTTCAGGCAGGCCTTGTAGACTTTGCACAGAACCCCAGGGTCCACGCGCTGTGTGGAAACCCCCCTGGAAGGCATCACGGAGTGACTGCAAGATGACCTCCTGCTCCAGCCCCAGGACGATGCAGGGGCGGCCCTCGTAGCTGGCAGTGTGCCCCATGAGAGGCTCCAGCCGCTTGAAGGTCTCATCATTCTTAGCCTGCTTCTGGAGGGTGCGAATGGCCTTAGAGAGGCGTTGCTGGGAGAGAGGCTCCTCCCCTCCGGAGCTGCGCTGGAGCACCTCCTCAATGTTGTCGAGGCCAGAGGGAGGCGCATTGAAGAGCTTGTACGTGTTGGTGTCCAGCAGGAGGATGTTGTGGTCACCCACGCTGTTGTGTCGCTGCTTCTTCTTAGCGGGGGCAGCGGCGGGAGCAACAGCGCTCTCGGCAGCAGCGCTCTCGGCAGCAGCGCTCTCGGCAGCCGGAGGGGGCGACATCACTGCTTCCATGTTAGCCATCCGCAGACACGCTGACAAGAAGAAAGCTGAATCCTAGCTGTTCGAAAGAGAACCTGAAATGGCTATCTATACAAATACTACGACGACACAGGCAGAATTGTCAGACAACCTCTGAATGACAGGCCCTCTCCCTTCCCCCCCCCTCTCTTTTTTCAGACAGTCTGTTAGATCATGCTGCCCTACCCGTCCGGACGCACCTGTAGTGCACCGCCAAAACCAAGGACAAGACAGTCCAGTTTCGCTTGAAAGCGCTACACGTGCTTCTCAAGAAAGGGAGGTAGGACGCTGTCCCTTGCCCTCATTACGGCCAGGTGCCGGCGGCCTTTTCCGGCAGACGTCAAATCTCACACCTGGAAGGCTTTCTCATGCCTGGGAGGCTGAGCCGAGAGCTTGTGCATTGGCCTCGGCCTCCCGCTCCAGCTCTTCGGCCATTCTCTGCTGTGCCACAGCTGCCCTGTACTTCGGCCAGAAGCGGAGCTCTTTCTTAACGTGCTCCTCCATGATGTCCATGATCTTGCCTTCATCCTCACCTGCCTTCTTCAAGGCATTCAGAGTCGCACGGGAAGGTTGCTGAACCACACAGGCGAGAACCATCTCCAACACGCGCTGCGGGATAACTCCAGCCGTCGTGTCGTTATGCAGCCTTCCCAGCACAATGCGGGCCAGTGGCAACAGCTGCTGCAGATTGCCGGGAGGGCGCGGAGGGCGCATCTTGACTGGCTCATTGCCATCCTCTTCGTCGCTGGTTGTCTCTTCCTCGTCCCTTCCTTCATCATTCGTGTTGTTCTCCTTCTGGCGCCCTTCCTCGCCTTCAGCCTCCTCTGTGTTCCTGGACATGTCTGCAGGGCCCTCCTCCTCTGGCCGAGCTCGCTTGGTCCTCGTCCGCAGCAGGCCTTCGAGCCAAGCGTTCAGGGGAAGCCCGGCAACTTTCAGCACTCTGCAGCGCTCGGCTGCCGTAGCGATGAGGTCCCCCAGGAACCCGTAACCCTAAAACCCTAAACCCTAAACCCTAAACCCTAAACCCTAAAACCCTAAATCCCTAAACCCTCCCACCTTCTCCAGCGCCTGTTCCACCCGCACGCCTCCCACCTCCAGAAGTCGCATGATCACTTGTTTAGACTTGGGGTTTAGGGTTTAGGCTTTAGACTTTGGGATTATAGGGTTAGCGTCCAGGGTTTTGGATCTAGGGTTTAGGGTTTAGGGTCTAGGGTTTAGGGTTCTGAGCCCCTCCAAACAGTCAAACTTTTAGTCTCCTTACTATGGCTCATACAGACAACCCAAAAGTTAAAGTTCTAAGAGCCAACCAGAAGAACACCAAGGTTATGTAGGGCTTTCAACGCTTTTGGATGCTTTTAGGGTTTAGATTTATCTCTTAGTGAGTCTTAGGGCTTTCGGGCTCAAGGTTACGATCTGCGTGTTGGGCCTTGGAGGATGGTGGCCCAAACCCTAAGCATCAGCCCTAAACCCCAAACTCTAAACCTAAACTGATTCCCTGTTGGGGCTATATTAAAGAATGATCATGTTTAATCCTTGTTGGGCCTTTATTATAACAAAAATGTAAAGTTGTAGCCGACAAGGACCCAGTAAACCGCATAATAGAAGGTTTGAGCAATTCTGCAACTTCCTCTCTGCCCCACCCTCACCCTGCAGCCTGGAGCCCCAAAACTCTACCCTAAACCCTCCAGAAAACACGGAACCCTAGTGGCCCTAGTATCGATCCTAAAATGACAGATCCTTAGTAAGCCTTTGTATGACGACCCAGAGAAGCGACCCCTATTTCTAGGAGCTCCCCCAGCATAAGCCCTAAACCCTGAACCCTACACTCCAAGCCCCATCTGATACTGTTGGTAGTATAAGTCCTGCATTACTTTTAAGGACCCTAAACTATGGGAATTATGGTATATTCCTTATTACAAGTAATGCAGGATTTATATCGTCAACCCTAAACCCTAAACGCTATATCACAGTCGTTGAAGCAGGCTCGGGGAGGCACTGTGTGCATCGCATCGAGCTCCGGCCGCATGGTGCCTCTTGCTTTCAGAGGGCGAACTGAAGGTTCCTTAAGAGTTGTATAGGGGAGTTTTTGGTTTAAGGCTTAGGGTTTGTTTCGGGTTTAGTGTTTGTTTAGGGTTTAGGGTTTGTTCAGGGTTTGTTTAGGGTTTAGGGGTGTGTCAGCAAGCATAAGATGTAGGGTGGTTATTCTACCAGTTTATCTTTGCAGATTGGGGCTTTCGGTTTGGAAGTGTGGTGGGTATGAGGTCTTTCTGCAGTGAGAACCAGAATGATGCAATTTGATTATCTGAGACGCTAAGACCCTAGGGTTTTAGGGTTTAGGGTTTAGGGGTTTAGGGTTTAGGGTTTAGGGGAAACCCACCAGCCGGCATGGCCTTGGAAGATCGGGCCTGCTGCTACAGCGTATCACACGCGACCGTGGTGGTGTTCTACTACATTCTGCGGTCGTATTTAACAGCCTTTTCAACCCTAAACCTTAAGGCCCTAAGCCCTAAACCCTAGACCCCAAACAAAACCCAATTCCCTAAGCCCTAAACCCTAAACCCCGAACCAAACCCAATTCCCTAAACTCTAAGGAGGAGTCTTGGGTTGGCTTAGATGCATCTCATGTTTCTTCAAAGCACCGTCACACCACTCTCGGCCATGAGCAGAAGTATCAGGGCGTAGGGCATACTCTCAGGGTCCAAGTAAGGGGACGCCGTTTCAGTTTCAGGTTCAAAAGACTCATAGATGCTGCGCTGCAGCTCCAATCGCACGTCAGATCACTCGGTTCGCAAGATGCGTGATTGAACTCGTCATGCCGGTTTCCTGCTGTTTCCACGCCCTAAACCCTAAACCCTA
>CAJNDV010000941.1:1582-12150 GCA_905221635.1 Symbiodinium sp. CCMP2456
TAGGGTTTAGGGTTTAGGGACTGGCAAAACGGACCCCGAGGATATCGGGCTCAGGGTATATAGGAGCTGCTACAAATTAGGGTTGATTCTAGCATACATGTCTCAGCAAGAGGTTACGGTGATAAGGGCACTTAGCCGTGATCCTGCCGCAGCCGGAAACAACCCGAAGGGAATCGTAAAATCATATTTGGGCCTCTGGAAGTACTGGGGTTCCTCAACCTAGATGCCCTGAAACCATCTAGCACCTACCTGAACCCTTAAACCCAAACCCCCAAACACCAAACCCCTAATTCCTAGAACCCGCAACCGGTAAGCCCCGCGATCCGAGGGTGTGCTGAGAGGGTATCGGGGAGTGGCAATTCGGACTCTTAGTCTCAGGCGTGTCTCCGATAAGGTTTAGGGTTTAGGGTTTAGGGTTTAGGGTTTCGGGTTTAGGGTTTAGGGTTTAAGGCTACATGGTAAGACATAGGGCTACAGGCAGTTGACGTGACCGTAGTTGTAGTAAGTTACAGTCCCAGCAAACCCTAGCCCCAAATCCCAATCACCAGATGATTGTGGCTGCTCTTGGCGTGGGTTAAACATCGGGTTTTATTGGGGTCGGGGTTTAGAGTTTATTGGGTTTAGTGTTTGTTAAAGGTCGCTTACTTCGGGTTTTGTTAGGGTGTATGTCTAAATATCCCACACTTAGTTCAGTTTATGCAGGCCCTGTTGAACTCTACCTATTTGATTGCCATGCAAAAGTTCTTAATTTGTCGTGCCGGGCTTCCTGGCACACCTTCGGTGCAAACCCCCAACTCCATCCTAAGACCCAGTCAAGGTGATTATGAAGAAAGCTGCGCCGTATGCGTAATTATGTTACAAAACAGAGAGAATACATCCAGAAGATAAAGGCGTACCATTGCTCATGAGCACAGCTCCTGCAACGGGAAAAAGCCCAAGCCCTAAATGAGCTCTTATTGTGGTTTAGGGTTTAGGGTTTAGGGTTTAGGGTTTATAGCCACAGCAAGGTCTTCTCGTTGGACCTTTCCGGCTCTGGAAGGCACGACCCGGTTTTAGGGTTTAGGGTTTAGGGTTTAGGGTTAAGTTTCTTGAAGCATAGGTCTAGTCCGAGTTTCTTGTGATTGTGGGCGGCTTTCTTAACTAGCAAGGACACACATCCCACACTTTAAGCCCTAATCCCTAAACCCTAAGCCCTAAACCCTAAACCCTAAACCATAAACCCTAAGCCATAGGCCATATACTCAAAACTCTAAACCCTAAACCCTAAATCCTAAATCCTAAACCCTAAACCCGAAACCCTAAACCCGAAACCCTAAACCCTAAAACCCTTAAGTCCGGACCCCGGCTGAACCTCGGGCAAGCTCCGAAACTTCGCGAAGTTTCCTGGGTAATACAGGGGCCGAGTTTAGGGTTTGAGGGATTTAGGGTTTTGGGGTTTTAGGTTTTAAGGTTTAGGGCCCAAATAATTACCCATAAGATTCTGGGGGGTTCCTGTTTAGGCTTTGGGGCTCCTTATTATAAGTATAGCATAAAGAGCCCCCAAAACCCTATTCTATTTACAAATGCCCCTATACCAGGTCAACTGCGGCCTTTTTTGTTGGATTCCGACATTCCGGGCAGCTATGATAATGGAAAGGTTAGCATATTACCATTGTTTATTGCCAGTGTTATACATCTTATGTGAAATTTGTGCTGTTGTTATTGTTGTTTTGGGCAGAGGAGTGAGAGGAGCTGATGAGCTCAATTGGAGCTCCGTCACTTCAGGTCGGATGGCGAGTACATCTCCCTCGGCTACCACGAGGACTTCTGAAATGCCCTTTTTCTGAGCCAAAGGCTTCATTCAGGGCTTCAAGACCTTGCCCAAACCCAGAATACGACCCTCTCTCCAGTTTCTTGTGGGCACATCGTAGCAGAATGAGGTGTGGACTTAACAAAAAGGGGACACTCTCACCAGCTGGCTGTTCGAACCTCTGCAACAAGCCCATCGGCCCCCACCTACATCTTAAGCTCCAAAAGCCCCACGCCCTAGACCCTAAACCGTCATCTCCGGCTCAGGGTTCAAACATAATAGATAGTCGCAAGACTTGTGCTGAGTGCTCGGGTTAAAGCATTCCTCAAGGATCCCGCTTCAGTGTTTAGAGCAGTTATGCGGGTGTCTTCGAGGGCTCGGAGCAGAGGAATGCGCGGAAAGGGGCAGACCGAAAGCAAGTCTAAAGCCTTGAATTGGGAGAACTCTGTGCTTAAAACCCTCAAGCTCAGTACCTCATGCACTCGTTATCATGTGCCTGGGAGTGTGAGAGGGTCCGTGACATCGGTCGAGCTGCTCTCCCCTAAACCCTAAACCCTGAACCCAAAACCCTAAACCGCAGGAGCAAGATCTTCGCACAGCCCTGGAGTATCTGAGACAGCAGTGCCGCTCTCAACATCGACTCCAATGTCGGTGCCGAAATAGTTACCTATACTATTTTGGGGTGTCCTTACATTCATAATTCGAGTGTAACGGGCCCCAAGACCCTATTCTAATTTCTTGAGGCCTCTACATTACGTTCGGGCCTTCAGGGCTTAGGGACGTTCTCCGGTGATTGGGCTGGCGGCTTTGAATATGAGTTGACTGGGGTTCAGGATTTGAGGTTTGGGGGTTGACATGGGGGCGGAATAGATAGTAAGTATCCCTATGCAGTCCTCGTGCATTATCACTCTGCTACTCCTATACCCCAAAACCGCTTTCGAGGCCCCTGTGTCAGGGCCTTGGAGTTTCGCCATCTTCGCCAAAAGACAGCACCCCAAACCCCAAAATCCCCAAAGCCCTATACCCCGAAAGCCTACATCCCTCGTCCCTGGCCCTAAACCTCGCTGAACCTTGACTCCCTGAGACCCCCTCATGCCTACATCGCCAACCCCGGAGCCTGAAACCCCGAAGCCCCTAAAGCCCTAAACCCTAAACCCCTAAAGCCCTAAAGCCCGAACCCCCTAAACCCCTAAAGCCCTAAACCTGCTATAGTCGATCGAATTAAGAACCTCTTACTTCACCCCCAGCCCACCGCCTACCGCAGACGCATCCTTCGCGTCCCGACCTCAGGCAAAACGTCACGTCGATCGGTCTCTGGGGCAGGCCTGAAAGGGTTGTGCTCTTCGGTTTCCTTGTTAAAAAAATCGGAAAAGACTTAACGTCTGGTTTTTTTTCCAAAGTGTGTAGAAGGTTTCAAGCTTCGGGTTGGAGGTCGCAGGGATTGGAGCTTCTGGATTTAGGGATCAGGGATTTGCGATTCAAGGTTTGGGACTGGCATATCCTTAAGGCTATCAGTTTCTTTTTTACATACTCGCAGACTACTCCCAGTAAGGTAAAAGCAGGTGCCAGGCAGAAGGAGGAGGTATATGGGGGTTTCCGAAAATAGGGGACCCTAATATAGTACCCTAAATAATAGGACCCTTATTATGAGAACCCCAAAATAAGGTACCCTAATTTTCGGAAACTCCCATATTTTGGGATTCGCATGTGGGATGGTGAGCTCTATCTTACGGTACTTAAAGGATCATGGGACTTAGTAGTTATAAATAACGTAACTAGACTTATAGTTACTTATAACCCCAGTTAAGGTACTTTTAACCCTACTTACTAAGTCATGCAGCTTCCGTTGACGATCGTTTCATTCGTGTTGCGGCCGAGGGCTTGCACATACTCGGGCTAAGGCGCTAATACCATGACTTTATCGGGTTTAGGACTTTGAGGTCTATAGGGGCTACAGGGGTACTGTATAGGGCTTGGGTGTTGTGGGTTGAGAGAGTCTGAAGCCACAAACCTTCGAAGAACGCCTTGGTTGGCAAGGAAGTGCGGCTATGACATCGGGTATATGCAGGACAAGTTCCCCGGTGCCCACTTGGGCATGTTCTGCAAGCGTAGCCGACGCGAATGCGCCTGGAAGCTGAAGATCCCCCTGGCCAACTTGCAGGCCAAAGCGGACGAGCCGTCTCCTCCGAGACGCCCTTCATCTGCAAAGTCCTCTCCGGCACGCCTTTCGTGTGCAGGTTCCCGCTTGCGGCCCAAACCGCGCGGCGCGCAGTGCCGAGCACCTCACATATCTGTGGAAGAACCCTTACTCGAGGGCTTGTGAAATCATCTGGCCCACTACCCCTCCTGGAAGGTGCTGCTGGGAATTGGCCGGTGCTCTTCCACCCATGGAGAACGCAAATGCCATCTCTCAGCAAGATGTCCCTGAGGCTTTTGGGCGTAGGCTTTTGTCATGTTGTTTAGGACCTGTAGTCTTGCTTTCCCTCGAGGGCCATGTTCTAAGTCCACGACTGCGTTGCCAGGTGTGCGGGCTTTAGTCAGGGTTCCGGGTTCAGGGAGTATGGATCCCTTTCATGGTTTCCTAGAAAGTATCCCTTAGTCGTAGATGGTCCCAGATTCAGGATTCTACTTTCTGGATCCTGCCAGGGGCAGACTGAATGCTTCGCAGAGCCAGTAAGACTTCTCGGCTTCATGCTTACTTTTGGCAGGTAAATTCCGTTTGTGTGTCCAGGCGAGAAAAGCGTTCGCTAGCGACCAACTCAATTCTTCCGAACAGAATAGCCGTGTGACGCCTTGTCCTGAAGATCCTTTAAAACCACCGCCAAGGCTCTGTAAAGTGAACTTAACTCCATAAGAGCCGCATAACAGTGCACAGAACCTTTTCTTGAGCTAAACCCAAAACCCAAAACCCTCAACCCTAAGCCGCCCTACCCCAAGCCCTAAACCTTAAACCCACTTGCCCTAGAATTCTAGAAGCTTCCTTAACTAGGCTACCGAGCCATAAGTTGGGAACCCTTTGTACCTTAACGCTCGAAGCTCAAAACGCCATAAGACCCGGAGCCTAAAGTCCGAAAGCCCCCTCAGTTTTAGGGTTTAGGGTTGAGGGTTTAAGGTTTAGGGTTTAGGGTTTAGGGTCCCGAGGCTTCTAACTTCCCGCAGAGTCGCCCAAAGTCTTTGAACCCACGGTTTAGGGTTTAGGGTTTAGGGTTCCAGAAACCCAAACCCCCGGGCCTTGAAAGCCAAAACACAACCCAAGCCCAATTTTTTAGCCCAACCCAAAGAAAGAGACTCAGACGCAGGTCCTTATAAACAGCCTTAATATAGAGGCCTTATTAATGAGAATAGGATTTCGGGGTATAGTATAGTCTAAACCCTAAACCCTAAACCCTAAACCCTAAACCCTAAACCCTAAACCCTAAACCAGTCTACTATAATCATAATGAGGAACTCTCCAGTTCGAATTATTTAAGGCCCTTACTTTCTAAATCCCTGAGATACGAAACAGATAAAACTTGGCTAAACTAAGCCGGACCTAAACCCTAAATCCTAAACCCTAGGCCCTAAACCTTAAACCCTAAGCCCTAAACCTTAAGCCCTAAACCCTAAACCCTAAACCCTAAACCCTAAACCCTAAGCTGAACTAAGCCGCGCGTGGCAGATCCATGGGCGCTTCGACCTCCATCTTGCGCGCGGCGGAGGCCTCGAGCCGCTGTAAAAGGGGGTTCGACTGGGGTTTTTAAGGGTTTAGGGGTTTAGGGGTTTGGGGTTTAGGGTTTAGGGTTTAGGGGTTCAGGGGTTTAGGGGTTTAGGGACTAGGGTTTAGGGAGATTTAAAGGTTCTAGAGCTTGTTTTTTTAATTGAGATCGGATCAGAGTCGACTGGGGTTTGGGGGTTTGCAAGTCCTTCAGGCCACGATATCAGGGGTTTTAGGGCTTTGAGGTACTTGGGTTTACGCTTTGGGGCTTGCAGGCTTGGGTTTTTGTGTAGGGGTTCAGGGCTTCGGGCTTTGGGGATTTGGGGTTTAAAGTCGTCGGGACCTTCCGGGCTGCGGCTAGCGAAGCATCTGGGGTTTAGAGGACTCTACGAGGTGTGCCTCAGCATCGCACGTCGACTTCTCCCACGTCCTAGTTTCTAAACCTTGATCCAAACCCTAAACCCTAAACCCCTTCTTGCACCCTGAACCCTTCATAAACCTCAAGCTCTGACAGCCAGGCCCTAAACCCTAAACCCTTGAAGTGTAAACCCTGAGCTTCGGATCCCACATCTCAGTAGCCTCAAGTGCTCAAAGCCTGACGCCTCAGACTGTCTGACCCTGTGAAGCCCTAAACGTATCAAAGCCTGCAGAGCAAGCCGCAGAGTAACCCTCATAGACCCGTTTACAGAACCGGGATATGACCCCTTATTAGATTTTTGCATACCTTTACCAAATCCTCATGGGCGGCCCTAGAGCCTCCAACCCGTCAGGACAACAACATAGCAGCGTGTGTACTCGATTCGGCCTTCAAGGAGCATGCCGAGACGATTTGGAGGGCAGGAATTTGAGATTGGTTCAGGGTCTAGAATTCGCTAGAACTGGGGTTCAGGGTCTTGGATTGAGGTTGCAGGGACCAGCCAAGGAGTCAGGGTCTAAGAATTACGTGGCTTTCGGGTTTGGTGTTCTCACGAATTTCCTGTGTCCTCAACCCTACACTCCTGGACCCTATATGTATACACTCCTAAACCCTAAACCCTAAACCCTAAACCTAAACCCTAACCTTAATGCCCCAAGCCCTAAACCCAGCATCCATCCTCAAAACCTCCGGTCTGGCTTCAGTTCTTGGGGTTTAGGGCTTAGGGTTTAGGGTTTAGGGTTTAGGGTCTAGGGTTTAGGGTTTAGAGTTTAGGGTTTAGGGTTTAGGCATGAAATCCGAAACCTCCATTCCCCGCAAGCCCCGGGACAGCCTACGCCCAGCTAGGGGCTGACCTTGGTTGACTCTGGATGCCGATGTGGGTAGTTCTCTAGATCATCGTGGTACGGCACCCTTATAAAAAGGACCCCAAAAGGGACCCTAGTTTAGAGAACTACCCATGTGATGAAGTCGGAGAACTGAAGTGGCCATAGTTGCGTGAAACCTTGCCTGCCCTGGATGGGCCTCGGAGTGCAGGCGACGAAAAAGCCCCTTTAAAAAAGACACTAAAACCCTAAACCCTAAAACCCTAAACCGTAGAACCCTAAACCCTGAACCCTAAACCTTAAAGCCCTAAAAACCCTGAAAACCCTAGAACCCTAAACCCTAAACCCAAAGCCCAAAAAACCCAGACCCCCCAAACTTCAGACCTTCCCTGCGGAGGATTTGAAGAGCGTGGCCGAAGAGCTGGTGGGGAAGGGCAGGCTCCCTTTTTGGGTTTAGGGTTTGGGGTTTAGGGTTCCCCAATACCCAACCTTTAAACGGGTCTTTTGGTTTTAGGGTTTTAGGGTTTTAGGGTTCTTGGTTTAGTCCAGTTGTAGTGTGTGTAGGGACTGTAAGGGGGTGCCAGTTATTCCGAGCCCTGTTGGGAGCGCTTTCACACGCGTTTTGTAGCAACACGCGAGCACACAAACGGCGCTCTGTGTTGAATGGGTCAGGCGATGAAGGATGGGTCAGGCAAGTAGACACTATCCCGAGCTAGTGCTTTTCGTGCAGGAGCTATGAGCCCAACCATAAGGCCTTCATGTGTAGATTGTTGTTATTGCGACTATTATATGGGTTCCTCTCATTATCTCCAAGGAGCTTCACAAGGGCGAAAGCTTCCGAGTTGTTCTCGAAGTTCTGGGCGTCTCAGTCGTTGCGCGCAGAGGTAGTCGGGATGTACGGCTCAGGCTGTGGATGCTTGGAGATGTCTGCTTTGGGTTTGGAAGGTAAGGCTTACGGTTGAGGGGTGCAGGAATCACAGCATAACTGACTAAGCATGGATAGTATTCACATGTCATTCAGAGGTCCCCACCAGGTGCTCTAAGGACCCCATGCGTCAGTTTCTGCGGAACTTACACATGCTTAGTGGCTGAGCCAGTGACCAGAATCTCACTGCGTACTGTTTAGCTGCATGCGGTATGGCCTTTCTCGCCTTTTTTTGGAATCTCTTTCTCTGGGTGTATCCGGGGCATCTTTGTCGTCGTGAGCCTACTGATTTCGGTTGCTTCGTGCCCGCAACCGCAAGTCCTAGAAACACTGCCAGACTCAGTATTCATCATAGTTTTGTCGGTATAACACCACGGAGCGAGCTTCACAAAAGCAGGGGTTCTGGTTGATGATATATGCGCACGTGTGAAACAGACGACGATAGAGCCGCCATGCAAGCCTTACAACTTTGTGATGGGTGCAACAACCTGTGTATAGCTTGACATCGCACGAAATGTATGAGCCGGCTAGGATCCCTAGCCATGCTTCCACAGGACAGACAGCCACTCGAAAATCATGTTTCTCATCCTGTACAATGCACAAGCTGGTGTCTTCCATGAGCGATGTGATGGCCTCCTCACGCGTTTGTTGTCGTTCTGGGAGTAGCGAGGGTGACATGTGTCGTGGGACGTTGGCGAGCCTGGCACCCTTAAAAACCTTCATCTTACAGCGTGATTTGGAATTAAAATGTGGTGGCCATGCGATGGAGCATGCAGTGGGCAGCAAACTAAGGATGTGTGCACCATTCTGTTCACAAGCTGACGAACGACTCTAGATTGGCGACGGCATGGTCGTTTCTTGTGGTGTTCTTTCGCAAGCCGGAACCCGTGCAACAGGCCTCCAGTAGCCGATAGATCCTACGCTTGCCCCAGCATGGCCTTTCGTGGGAACGAAACCAATGCCAATGCCGCCAGATTTCCGCTACCGACCTTTCTCACTGGCTGGGCAGCGGCCTCGTTTGTTTCTTCGCTGTCTGGCAAGGCAACTTGTTTTTGAGTGACTTTAACATCCTCATGATTGAGGATCCGAGGTTTAGGGCACGGCCCAATATCGTCAAATGGCTGACTGTTGTCTTTCCGCAAGCTAGAAACCTACAAAAAACTTACAGAGCTCAATCTCCCTATGGCAAACAACAGCAAAAATCTTTTCGGATGTTAACGCCTGGGTGCATCAAGACTGCAGCGCAGCTTGTTTGCTTGTGCCATTAAGATGCTCTCTCTGTACACCTTACGGCGCCTTACAGTAAACAATTCCAAGCCTGCAGGACCTCACACGCTTTACAGTCGCAAAACCGTGCAACCGACGATAAAACTCGAAAGCCTGAGCCTTCAAACCATTAAGCTCTGAACCATCCTGAACCTAGAACACCTCAACCCCTCAAGCTGCTTAGGCCTTCGACATGGTCAGAAACGAAGTCTCCACCCGTGCGGGCTTCGACATCCTCGAGGCTAGAGAGATTTCTGACGGGTGGGGAAGGGTTTTTACAGATACCCGGAGACTCCAATATCCTTTACAGTAAGGAAGGAATATACCGTAAATCATACTAGGGTCATACTATTTGTTGACGTATATTCCTGATTTAAGGTTTAGGGTTCAGGGTTTAGGGTTTGGGCTCCTGCATATTCTGGCTTAGGCTTCGGTGTATGTACGGTTTCTCTGACTGAGGATTGCTTTGGAAGGCTTCATGGGGCTCTACAGGGGAATGCAGGGATCTGTTAAAGTAGTGTACCCTGTTCAGAGGTCCTCATAATGAGGGAGGGTAGGATTTGGTGTTCTAAGGTGAGGATCAGGCTGCGGTGTAGAGGATGGTTTTCGATGTTTCGGGGTTTAGGGTTTAGGGTTTAGGGTTTAGGGTTTAGCTTGCATATCCTTTTAAGCCTAAGCCTACCGGCAAGCCCAAACCAAAAAACCACCCCTGAACTTTGCACCCCGAGCCACATAGGCACCGGAAACCGAAACCCCAACTAATCACCGTCACCACAGCGCCCAACGCAGCCCTCAACCCCGAAACACAGAATCCGAAACTTTAAAAGCACCAAACTCTACATAAACTGAAATTAGACAAACTGAAACGAAGCGCAAAACTAGAAATTGCCCTAAACTCGAAACTCCTTTGTTCTAAGTTGTCTCCGATCTCCCGGGCGCCCAAAGCAGCATGCCGCGTGCTCAGAGTAGGGTTTACAGGCCCTTATAGGGTTTATGCGCTTCGAGTTGATACTGGCAGTGGCAGGGTCTATATACGTTTCGGGGTATAAGGACCTGTGCCAGGAGTCCGATGCGGACGAACTGCCACTACAACAACACCAACAGAAAAGTAGAACGTAAGGAATAGTTGAGTAGTTTCACAATGTTCCGGACCCTTGCGTTATGAGCAACATGTTAGGACGTGGACGAGCAACGTTGATAGTGCCACTGCTGCCGCCGCGGCTGCCGCCGCTGCTACGTGCACCGCTGCATACTGCTACTGCTACTGCCGCTTCCTCTGCCACTTCCGCTCCTCGCCTACACGGAATCCTACCCCCACTCCTGCTCTTCCCCACTCCTACTCACTAGGTCACTAGGTCCTACTCCTACTCAGCACCACTGTACCGCCTCCTCCTATTCCTCCTCCTCTTACTACTACTGATACTACCACTGCTACTTTTGCTACTACTACTACTACTACTACTACTACTACTCCTACTACTGCTACTAGTACTAGTACTAGTACTTGTACTTGTACTTGTACTTGTACTTGTACTTGTACTTGTACTTGTACTTGTACTAGTACTAGTACTAGTACTACTACTGCTACTACTTCTACTTCTACTACTACTACTACTACTACTACTACTGCTACTACTTCCACTTCTACTACTACT
>CAJNDV010000943.1:2999-16045 GCA_905221635.1 Symbiodinium sp. CCMP2456
GTTGAGGGCTAAGGGTTGAGGGTTTAGGGTTTTTAGGGTTTTAGGGTTTTAGGGCTTTAAGGTTTAGGGTTGAGGGTTGAGGGTTTAGGGTTTAGGGTTTAGGGTTTAGGGTTGAGGGTTGAGGATTTAGGGTTGAGGGTTTAGGGTTTAGGGTTGAGGGTTTTGGGGTTTAGGGTTGAAGGTTTTGGGTGTAGGGTTTAGGGTTCAGGGTTTAGGGTTGAGGGTTTAGGGTTTAGGGTTTAGGGTTTGGGGTTTGGGGTTTAGGGGTTAGGTTTGAGGGCTTTGAGGGTTTAGGGTGCAAGGTTTTGGTTTAGGCTTGCTTGGTTGAGTTGAGGGTTCAGGGGGTCAGGGTGCAGTGGCTCTACAGTAGGAACCTGATGAAAGGAGCCTTTGATTCTTGTGAGGGTTCTTGACAGGAATCCCATTTGTTCGGTGGTTTGGGGATTTAGGGCCTTGAGGGTTTAGGGTGATATGAACCTCATTATTTTGGTGGTGTCACAACTTCGGCTTCTTAAGAAGGTTCCTGCGTTATCCAGGGTTTTGTAAGTGTGCCTTTATGGGATCAACAAGGTTTAGGAGGTACATGAAGGGTTTCGGGTTTAAGGTTTAGGGATTAGTTGAGTTGCGTGTCTGTTGCATCTCGGCTCTCGTGTGTTGAGGTGGCTAACAAATCTGCAAAGTGCCACATGCAAACGCACTTCCAGGTGACTGTAACTGTTTGTTTCATGATGTCGGGCTTAGGGCTTATTGTTTAGGGTTTAGGGTTTAGGGTTTAGGGTTCTTTGTTTCATGATGTCGGGCTATGGCATGTCTCTAGCAGCTCTTTACGAAGATGTGTCTTCTATCCAGGGGTATCTTTGCTCTCGAGGTTTCACGAGTTGCCTGAGCCTTGCTGTTTTGGGTTTAAGACTCCCCAAACCCTACACCCTAGACTCTAAACACTAAACCCCAAAGGGCCTAACGGATATGGGGCTCGATTATGTTAAACCCTAAACCCTAAACCCTAAACCAGGCGGGGTGGGGGTATTATCGATTTGCCAGGCCAGCAGGCTCCCAAAAAGCAAAACAACGCACACGGACTCACCCCCAAGTTTAGGGTTCAGGGTTTAGGGTTTAGGGTTTAGGGTTTAGGGAATTCAAGACCCTTGACCCAAAGACCTGAACCTCAACCCGTGAAAACAACCAAAATGCTAAACCCTCAAGCCCTGAAACCCCTAACCCGAAACCCTCAAGCCGTAAACCCTACACCCCGAAACCCTAGACCCCCAAGAGATATGCATAGTTCCCTAAACTAGGGTCCCCGTTTAGGAGAACTACCTATATAGAGCCTTGTAGTACCATGTTAGAAACCCTGGAGCCCTAGAGAAACCCCTAAAGATTCCTTTAAGTAGGGTTTAGGGTTTAGGGTAAGTAATCAGGGTTTAGGGTTTAGGGTTTAGGGGTTTGGGGTTTAGGGTTTAGGGTTTAGGGCAAGTAATCCCAAAAGGACCCTAATTTAGAGAACTACCCATATCCGACTGACCTAAACCCCTTAACCCTGAAGCCCTAAACCCTCGAAACCCCAGGCCCTACAGTGAACCTCAGAATGTTGGAACATGAAGTCAGGATGATTAGTGCTCGGATCTCTGATACTCTACCTCAAGGGCATGAGAACAATGATGTTCCAACTTTCTCCCTAAACCCTAAACCCTAAACCCTACACCCTGAACCCAAAACCTGGCTTCTGCTTTAAGTTGCCATACCAGACCTGATACCTAAAACCCTAAGCCCCCAGAGTAATCCCCATCGGAACCCTTAAAGGAATCCTGAATCTAAGGTTGAACCCATGGGCCCCTAGTATGGGCCCTGAACTCTGGGATCCTTATACACCTACTATATACCCTATATGTACCCTTAAGGGTCCCTAGAAAGGCCTAAGGGTCCATATTAGGGGCCCATACTTCTAAACTTCGACTGAAAGGAACCCTTAAGCCCCAAACCTTAAACCCTAAACCCTAAACCTTGAACCCTAAACCCTAAACCCTAAACCTTAAACCCTAAACTCTAAACCCTGAGGAATCCTGAAAGTAAGCCCCCAAACCCTAGGAGATATCAGACTGCCGTCTCGGAGCCCCCATCGACTCCAGGGGCATCCAGCTCTTCATCCGCGGGTCGAAGGCCTCCAAACGTCGGCTGCTTTGGGGGTTTAGGGTTTAGGGTTTAGGGTTTAGGGTTTAGGGTTTAGGGTTTAGGGTTTAGGGTTTGAGGTTTCCTAAACCCTGAACCGGATTGGGTTTGGACTTTAGGGTTTGGGGCTTAGCTTTCTAGATCCCTGAAAGAGGAACCCTTATAGATCCCGTAAAAAGGGAACCCTTATAGATCCCTCAAAAGGGAACCCTTCTAGATCCCTTGAAAGGGGACCCTTATAGATCTCTTAAAAAGGGAACCCTTATAGATTATAGATCCCTTGAAAGGGAACCGTTATAGATCTCTTAAAAAGGGAACCCTTATAGATCCCTTAAACCCTAAACCCTAAACCCTCAACCGTTTAAAAAGGGAACCCTTCTCGATCCCTCAAAAAGCAACCCTCGCGGTTCCACTAAGGGTGCCCTTGAAGGCTTCAGGCTCAGGGCTGGTGGCTAAAGGCTTCCTTTTAGGGCTTAGGGTTTAGGGTTTAGGGTTTAGGGTTTAGGGTTTAGGGCTTAGGGTTTAGGGCTTAGGGCTTAGGGTTTAGAGTTTACGGTTTGAGGTTTAGGGTTTAGGAGGGTTTAGGGTTTAGGGTTTAGAGTTAAGGGTTTAGGCCTGAATAATTAGAATAGGGTTTTGGGCTCCTTTATAGGATGATTATACGAAGGAGCCTTAACAGTAATATGGGTAATTATTTTGGCTTCTATATTGTGGGAGTTGCTATGAAGGGTTTTAGACAGGGCTTTATAAGGGTTCTGAGAAATGGTTCTACAAGGATCGCATGATCTCGGTTTGTACAAGGGGCTCGAGAAAGGCTTCAATCGGGCTTCTACATGGGGCTTCACTCGGTTTTCTATAGCACTTGTATATATTAGCCGTTCAAAAACAGTGGGGTTTTGTTTTACAGGGCCCTTCGGGCTCTCCAGTAAGGCATATGACCATATTATAGATCGTCATCAAAACCCTATTCTACATGTTGAGGCCCTTGAGGCTCTGAACCTAAACCCTAAACCCCAAACCCTGAACCCTAAACCCTCCCTAAACCCTGCAGAACCCTTATCGACCTCTTGAAAGGAACCCCTCCTATCGCCTGTACTCGAACCGCGGCATCGGGCATTGGGATGTTCGAGGTGACGCTTTCGGCTGTGGGGCTTTGGATCATTCAAGGTTTAGGGCTTAGGGTGTAGGGTTTAGGGGGCATGAACAATCAGAAACCCTAAACCCTAAAGGTTTGGGTGTATGTTATACTGCAATTACAATCAGGAACCCCCAAGGAACCCTATTCTAATTATTACGGCCCCTACACTAGGGTTAAAGCGGGTCTTGGAGCGCCCCCCCACTCGGGTTTCAGGTCGAATGTCCTTCAGGGGTTTAGGGTTTTAGGGTTTAGGGTTTTAGGGTTTAGGGTTTCAGGTTTAGGGTTTAGGGCTTAAGGTTTACGGTTTAGGGTTTAGTAACCAGGGTTTAGGGTTCTAGTACTAATGAAGATAATATTCTGTTATCTTCGAACCCATTCTACTCTGTTCGAGATATGTTGGGTTGTAGTGTGTTAATAGTAATACTAGAATATATGGTAGACCCTAAACCCTAAACCCTGTAGACCCTAAACGCTATAGACCCTAAACCCTAAACTCTGCAGTAGTGCAGGGGGCTTTTGGGCTTTCAAGGGGGGTCGGACGTTCGGGGCTTGGCTTTCGTAAAGTTTAGCGTTTAGGGCTGTAGGGTTTTAGGGTTTAGGGTTTATGGTTTAGGGCTTTGAGGTTTAATTACAGGTTGTATTTTGAGTTCAACACTACTGGTGACATGCTTTCTACAAGTTACAAGGAAAGCCATGGAGCGCGAGGCCTTTCAGGATTCAAGCTCCCGTAAACCCCACAAGCCCAAACCCTAAACCCCAAACCCCCCTAAACCCTAAAACCCAAACCCCCAAACCCTCAAAACCTGCAGAAAATCCCCGAACAGACCCAGACATAACCCACAAAGCTAACCTTGGCCACTAGTGTCGCAGCCCAGCTGGACGCTTCTAACTCGAAGAAAAGCAATCTTAGAGACATTTCTGATAAGTCTCGTCTATCCGGCACGGCCTCAGTGGCAATTCACAAATTGCTGCTGAACACCATTCGCAACCATGTTGATGATTGCAACAACGTGGTTCCAGTGTTTGTACCTCATCCATGGTACCTCCGCTGCCAAATAAGCATTTCTGAAGCCGCACGTCTGGAATCCAACGCCCAACTCTCAAACCTGAACTTCAAACATCGTACATGTGGTAAACCGTAACCACAAACCCGTAAACCGCAAAACCTTAACCTTAACTCCAAAACCCACCCTTTCAACGTCCATCTTGAAACGCAGAGGACTGACTTTTTCTTCTTGCATTGTAGCGGCATTCTGCGGTTGGCAAGCAACCGATGAAAGCCAAGAAGCCACAACTACCACACCTCACTGCCTTCCCATCTTGGGTTTTAGGGTCTAGAAGCGTGGGGTTCCTTAAACACCCCTAGTGAAGTTGAGGGTTGGGCTTGCTGGGCTTACTCCAGCTTTTCAGCTCCTAAGCCATCAACCCTAAGGTTATGCGTCTAAGAAGTTTAGTGCTTCTGCCTGCACTTCATCTCAAAGTGCGGCTTCTTGGTCCCCGGAGCATCTCATCTAGCGTCGTAGGGCTACAAAGTCTCATGCGACTACGGGCGATGCAAAATTAACAGTTAATGCTGATGCTAGTACTGTTACTAATACTGGTACGGTTAAGAAAACTGATGCCAGTTCGAACAAACACTGGTAGTTACTGTTACTAATACTACAACGAAGACTAATACGGATGCTAGAGCTCTTGCTAACGCTAATGCTAATGCCAATACAGGAGTTCGGGACGAGGGAGTTGGGCTTGGCGTTCCAGGCATGTGCTGGTCGAGCATGCGCCAACTCAGGTTGTGCATATGCCCTGCTTTGCAAGACTGCTCAACCAGCTTGAGAAGCAAAGGTCACTGTAATCATTCAATCGTAGGCCTTGGGCCACAACCGGCAAGCCGTAAATTACACGCCCCAAGACGTGTGGCTCTCGAGTCTCCGGGCAAGTCAGGTGTTCTGACTCCTCCCGAAAAGAACTAAGCTGGTTCGCCAGGCTTCCGGGGAAAAACATATCCGTGCAGCGACATGACTCAGGTCTCCCGATCGTAGATCATGATGTACTCTGGATAGACGCACTCCTCATCGAAGACCACAAACCTGAACTCGTGTTCTGGAGCTTAAGTTAAGTTGCCAGGAAAGGGTTGTGCAATAGACTGCCTGACTATGCTAACTTGAACTAAGTTCCTTAAACCCTACAAAAACTCATAAAGCCCCAAATAAAGCCTAAACTGGCCTTATCAAAGCAACTTCAGTCAAGCTGTTAAACAAAATCATATATGGTTCCTTACAGTACCGTAGTAAATTTATACTGTGACTCTGAGATACCCCAAACCTAATCCAGCTATTGCGCCTCCTACTCAGAACCTTGCGGAAGCCTTTTCAAATCCTGCAAAGGAAAACATCAAGGCCTAGCAACCCTAAACCCTAGACCCGAAGCCCTACACCCCAAAAGGATCCCAGGAATTCGCTGTAGGTCCAAACCCCTATAAATAGAACCCTTCCAAGAACCATCGGAACCCTTCAAAGAACCTTCGCAAGGAACCCTATTCTAAGGTTCGGGAATTGAGTTAGGACTTCTGTTTTTATTCGGGAATTGTCCTTGTCTTTCCTGCCCCAGAGCATCTGCAACTATGGCCAGGTGGACATTCTCCTTTAAATCACGCGTTTCCCGCACTATGCGTAACTCCCCGCATCCTGCTTTTTGCAACACTCGCTAAAGCAAAGAAGCAGAAAGTGGAAAAGCAGATGAGCAGAAAAGCTGTCTTAAGCTGCCCGTGTTCACAGGGGAAGCAGGCTTCATTGAAACGTCTTTGCAGCCCCATATTATTCGGCGGGCGCAGGTTTTCAATCAACGGCCCGCCGTGGGCACAACGCATTTCGGCTTGGGGTTCTGACACGCTCGAAGTGCCTGAAGCTTTTCGAGGACACAGTATGATGCTTCTCGTTGGCGCACACTGTGACTTCCAAAGTACGATGGATGATGCTTCCGCGCTTCGCCGGGCTCATGCCTGACGACTAGGTCCGGGTGACTCAAAAGCCTTGGCCCCGCCACGTAGACTCATGTTCAGAAGCTGCAAAGCACATGGGCGGAACGATTCTGGGGGCTTCTGGAATTCGCCGGGCTCATGGTTGATGATTAGACAACTCAAAAGCCTTGGCCCCGGCTCCCGACGCATGGTTCAGAAGCTGCCTATCACATCTGTTTTTTGCGCGTCACATCTACTTTGAAGCCCGGTACAGACTGAAGCGCCTATCGCGCTCAGCCTCCCGATCAGATTTGCGCCGCGAAGGGCTTTCAGCGCGACTGAGAGATCTGGTGAACTGGCTGTTGCGTGCAAGGTATCGTTTGAGGTTCAGTCTCCACACTGCCGGTTGAAGTACACCCGGACATCGTCTGGCAAGGCGTGTGCATCAAATTACTCACGCATGTCGGCCTGCATACTGAGGTATCTGACAAAACTTTTGTGTGTACTCAATGTGCACAATGCTTCGCAGAGCCCACCTCGTCGGGGCAACTTTTTGGCACCACAGTGCAGACTTGCATAAGCAATCAGTGGCACAGAGGTAGATGCATGGAACATATGATGGCACCTTGCGTGTCAGCATGGACCCGTGGGGACTGCAAACTGTCTTACTGCGGCTCCTGTCACGACATCATGAGACTCCCAATGCTTGCAGCCGAACCGGTAAGTTGACATATTGTAGATGTAACGAGCAAGCAAGAGCAGGAAAGCATTTCAGAAAGTCGACCGCATCAGCGTGTAGCTCGGAGAAAGCATGCTCAGAATTGTCACGTTGCAAAAAGCTGCCACATTTGCAGATAAATACACATGTTTGGGTAGCAATCACTCGGGGTTATCATTGTCCGCGGAATTGTGCAGTGGTTCTGAAGGTTTAGCGGTTGTGGAGGCGTATGAAACGAGAAACCGTGGAATATGTATGATCGTTTGGTGGATGTAAGTTCATGTTAATTAACCGGTGTCTCGCAGATGTTTAATTACTTCTGAAATCGTGCAGGCTTGGCTCCAATCCTGAGGGTGATTGAGCTTGCATCGCTAAAACCAGCCACAAATCCGAACACAACACGCGAAGACCAGATCTGCTGACATTTTGCGTCTACATTTGGCAAGACGCATTGGCACATCATTTCGGCATACACCCGACATCTGCTTAATTGATGCGTGTACTTTGGGGAAGGCCTAACCAAGGGTGTTTCGATGCTTTTTTATGCATCGTTGAGGCATGGCCGGGATCAGCGCTCAAGAGGGGGGGTATGTATGTATATATGTACATATCCATACATATACATGTCATATATATATATATACATATACCACCCCGTGACAGACCATCGCAAGGAAAACATAGACGTGGCTAGGTTCAAAGAAGCTTACGAGTACTCTCACTGAATTGAAAATTTCAATTCATGTCTCGAGCCTATCGTTGTGTCAATAGTCTATTCCATCGTGGCTCGTTTAAAACTCGCAGCTTGCGCTTAACCTCACTGGAGAATCCTATCATCCATTTGGCAAGTCTTCATCCGAGATCATTGCCAAACATTGCTTGATGAAATTCTCCCCTTTGTCCTGTACGAACATAGGTTATAATCAGAAATCTTTGCTCGAAGATGTTACTATGGGAAAAACCAGTTCACCGATTGTTTTAGTCAGTTATATTAATAACGGAGCTTTCCTCTTTGTCTACGACTGAAAGCTTCACTATGGGAAAACTCGAACTAAAGCAGCACCCCGAAAAAAAAACACAAACCCAATATGCTGGCATGAGTTACGCACTTCGTAAGATTAATATGTAAGATATCGACTATATGTGCTTTGTGCATGCATAGGGGCCCTAATTGTTGTGTTTTCGTGGCTGTGTGGCATTAACACGTGCTTACAGCACAGACCTCTGGTCTATACAATCACAGAAGTCGACAACACAATTGTGGCATACACGATTGTTTATGAACGGTCATCATATCCTAGGTGTAACATTCTTACGGTGACTTTACACAAAAGACAACACCCAGTTCGACCAACGAAGGAATGGGCATGACTTGTTGTAACTCATGCACAGACTTCAAAGGAACTACACTCAGAACAAGCATGTAAAGGCTTGTTGGTATAGGGACAAGATATCAAGAACCAACCTGCTAAATACAAAAATTTAACAGCCAGCCATATACTGAAATGTTTGTGTTTTCAACCATATGAATCCCCCAGCTTCAATGTATTACCGGACTAGACATCGTGCGATTACAGCACAAGTGTGAATACTCAGGGACTACGTGACTAAGACCTGGTAGGTACATACGAATCAGAACTTGAATAAACACAGGACTCAACAACTGATGCATGTATCTGCTAATGTTCGGTTGGCTTCAAATCATGTGATAACCAACTGTTGAACAACGCATCGATTAACCAGAGCTAACCTCACAGGAGCGATTAACCCCGAAAAATGTAGTTTGGAGCAATAAGACATGAGGAGGTACAGAGTGTTCACGAAGTAAGCAGAACGGCAACTCTAACCACAGTACCAGGGATATGGGTGATGGTAACTATAACAGTAGAAAGACTAAGAATACACTGACTACACTTGATACCATAATTCGTGCATACAAGCAGAGTGTATTCGTAGTTTAGGTATGACGGAGAACGGAAGTGGGGACTGGGTAGGCCTGTAAGTGCATGACAACAGCAATTCCAGTACACATACCGGTACCTACAATTATGGTAGTGAGTAGGTCACGAACTGCTACGAATAGCTGCTATTGCCGAAATTTACTGTTCTTTTCACAAACGCAATTGAAAGTTTAATGTAATGGTTTTAAGAATACAGCTATGCCGGTATTCATCTGGTAATACGGCTTGGTGTTGCATATATGTTCGCAGATGCTTTGAGCCTTTGTCTGTTCTTGCAATACTAAAGACAGAACCTGGTTCTGATTGTTCAACTACTACTGCTACTGCTCCTGCTCCTGCTCCTGCTGCTGCTCCTGCTCCTGCTACTGCTACTGCTATTGCTACTGCTATCGCTGCCGTTACCGCTATTGCTACTGCTGCTACAACTACAAACTACGACCACTACCACTGCTACCACCACTACTACCACCACTACTCCCAGTACCACTACGACTACTACTACTACTACTACTACCACTACTACTACTAGTGCTAGTATTACTAGTACTGCTAGTACTACTACTACGACTACTGTAACGACTACTACTACTACTACTACTACTACTACTCACTACTACTACTACTACTACTACTACTACTACTACCATGCTGCTACCTACTACTACTACTACTACTACTACTACTACGACTACTACTACTACTACTACCACCACTACTGCTGCCACAACAACAACTACTACTACTACTACTACTACTACTACTACTTCTACTACTCCTACTACTACTAGAGACTACTACTGCTACTACTACGACTACAACGACGACGACGACGACTACTGCTGCTGCTACTACTACTACTACTAGTACTACTAACACCAATGCTTGCAATTGCTGTTGCTACTGCTGCTTTTTTGCTGTTGATGCTGCTGCTGCTGGTGATGTTGCTGCTGTTGTTCTGGCTGCAGGGGTTGATGTTGTTCCTGCTGTTGTTGTTGCTGTTGTTGCTACTGTTGCTGCTGTTGCTGCTCGGCTGTTGCTGCTGTTGCTACTGCTGCTGCTGTTGCTTGTGATTATTCTGCTGTTGTTGGTGTTGTTGCTGTTGTTATTGTTCTTGTTGCTCTTGTCGCTCTTGTCTCTGTTGTTGCTCTTGTCGCTCTTGTCGCTCTGGTGGCTGTGGTCGCATTTGTCTCTCTGGTCGCTCTCGTCGCTCTTCTTGATCTTGTTGCTCGTGCTGCCTTGTTGCTCTTGTTGTTGCTGCGGTTGTTGTTGTGTTTGTTATTGTTGTGGTTGTTGTTGCTGGTGGTGTTGCTTCTTTTGCTGTTGTTGTTGCTGTTGGTGGTGGTGGTGGTGGTGGTATTGTTGGTGGTGGTGGTGGTGTTAGTGTTATTGTAGCTGGTATTGTCATGGGCCTTGCTATTGTTATTCTTATTAATGTCGTTGTTGTTGTCATTGTTGTTGCTGCTGTTGTTGCTGCGGCTGTTGATGCCGCTGCTGCTGGTGTTATTCTTGCTGTTACAGTTACTGTTGTTATGAGACTTGTTGGCATTGCTCTTGTTTTCATTGGGGTGGAGTTTTTTTTCTGGTCTTTTTTTTTGGGGGGTCTTGTTTTTTTGGTTGCTTTTCCTTGGTTTTTCTTGGGAGCATATCAGTTTCCGTACGTTTCGGACGGATTTGGTGTGAATTTCATTGGTTTTCCTACGCAAAAACATATTCTTGTCCTTGACTTCCTCGGGACAACACTGTTTTCTTACATTTTGGACGGATTTGGTGTGATTCCCCTTGGTTTTCCGCGGGAAGACCTACATTAACTTGCTAACTTGCGTAAAACATACGTAATCTTAGATTTTTGTCAGGACAACGTCTTATTTTTACCATCGTGCACGGACTGTTGTTGGTGTTGCTGTTGCTGTTGCGTTTGGTGTTGCCGTGGTTGTGCTTGTTGTTGTTGTTGTTGTTGTCGTTACTGTTGTTTTTGTTGCTGATGTTGTTGTTGCTGTTCTTGTCGTAGTTGTAGTTGTTGTTGTTGTTGTTGTACTTGTATTTGTAGTTGTAGTTGTAATTGCAGTTGCAGTTGTACTTGTAAATGTTGTTGTTGTTTTTTGTTGTTGCTGTTGTTGTTGCTGTTGTTGTTGTAGTTGTAGTTGTTGAAGTAGTAGTTGTTGTTGTAGTAGTTCTACGTGTAGTTCGAGTTGTAGTTGTAGTTGTAGTAGTAGTAGTAGTTGTTGTTGTTGTTGTTGTTGTCGTTCTTTTTGTTGTTGTTGTTGGACACGCAAGCCTTCCTGACGGTGCTGTCCACAGTTGCACAGGAGTGCATGACACGGAGGTCGAAGTGCCGGGCGGCGCACTTCATGGCATTGTCGTCCAGCTTCAGGGAAGACAACTCAAAACCCAAAGCTGCAGCGGCCAAGGAAGTCAGGCAAGCAGCACTTGGGATGTGGTATTCCATCTTGCCCAAAGCTGCTTTAGAGGCGGAGCCCCAGCCGCATTTTTTCTCCTTTTCATCGAGGTCGCAATAAAAATCTCTCGTTGCTCCTTGCGCCTGGCTGAATGGATGGAGCGGTCCGGCAGGCCTGGCAACTTGAGGCCCGTACATTACAGCAGTGTGACCCCAGAGCTTATATACTCTATATATATATATACTGTATATACATATATACTCTGTATATGTCTATATATATATATACACTATGGATACTATATATATATATACTATATGTACTATATATACTATGTATATAGTACATATATTATATATACTATATATACCATCTATACTATCTATACTACCTATACTATCTATACTGTATATAGTATATATACTATATATATATATATACTATATATATATATATACTATATATACTATATATAGATACTATAGATACTGTAGGTACTATATATACTACATATATACTATATGTATTATATACTATATACACTACATATACTATGTATAAGTCTCTTCCTTCTTTTTTTCCGTCCTTGCTTGCCTTGCTTTTCCTTTCTTCCTTCGATTTTTCTTTCTTGCTTCCTTGCTTCCGTTCCTTCCTTTCTTCCTTCTTTCCTTCCTGTCTTGTCTCCTTGCTTTATTTCTTCCTTCCTTCCTTCCTTCCTTCCTTCCTGCCTTCCTTCCTTCCGTCCTTCCTTCCTTCCTTCCTTCCTTCCTTCCCCCTTCTTCTTTCCTTCTTCCTTCCTTCCTTCCTTCCCGAGGAAAAGTCG
This sequence comes from Symbiodinium sp. CCMP2456, assembly GCA_905221635.1. Classification (NCBI taxonomy): domain Eukaryota; class Dinophyceae; order Suessiales; family Symbiodiniaceae; genus Symbiodinium; species Symbiodinium sp. CCMP2456. Next base: position 15,158 of record CAJNDV010000943.1, read on the forward strand.
AGGACAAGAATATGTTTTTGCGTAGGAAAACCAGGAAATTCACTAGGAAAAACCAAAGAAAAGCAACGAAAAAAAAAAGACCAAAAAACAAAAAGACTCCAAAAAATAGGCCCTCCTTTTCATTGCTGCTATCGTTATTACTAACATAAAAGCAGATAAGCGGTAACACCGGAAACACACACGCAAAAGCAAGAGCAAGCAGAAACCAACCAAAGGAAGAGCGGAAAGGCAGAAAAGCGGCGCAGCATAAGAACAAGGCGTCAAAGCAGAGAAGCGGACAAGAATAGAAGCAGAAAAGCGGAAAAGCAGAAAAACAAAAGCACTAGCAAGAACAAGCAGAAAACGAGAAGCAAACACAGGCAGAAAGAACAGTGGAAAGCAGATAAGCAGAGGAACAAAAAGCGAAGCACGCAAGCAGAGAAGTGGAAAAGCAGAGAAGCAGAAAAGCGAAAATGCAGCACGTAGAACGGGAAAACAGGAGCAGAGCATAGGAAAAAATTGGAAACCTGAAAAGACCTCCTCCCCCCCTAAAGTAATCAGGTTAAGGCCCACAAGCTCTAAACCCTACACCCTAAAATGAGCCCGGAAACCCTTCTAGAACCCTGTACAGGGAAAAGGCTCTAATTCGTGAACCCCCCTAAACCCTCAACCCTAAACCCCTAAACCCCAAAACCCCAAAACCCCAAAACCCTAAACCCTAAACCCTAAAACCCTAAACCCTAAACCCCTAAACCCTAAACGAAGGCCCGGCAGCTCGCGGTATGTCCCGACGGAGGCCTCCCTGTCTGCCAGCACGGAGTCGTAGCGGCCGCTGTGCAGCGCATCGGAGAGCCCAAGAGGGTCCCTCTCCTGGGCTCTTTGAATGCGTTAGGGTTTAGGGTTTAGGGT
>CAJNDV010000944.1:0-16044 GCA_905221635.1 Symbiodinium sp. CCMP2456
GCAGTAGTGGTAGTGGTAGTCGTAGTAGTAGAAGTAGTAGTAGTAGTAGTAGTAGTAGTAGTAGTAGTAGTAGTAGTAGTACTAGTACTAGTACTAGTACTAGTACTGGTACTGGTACTAGTACTAGTACTGGTACTGGTACCAGTACTGGTACCACAGCCCAGCTTCGCTCTGAACCTTGGAGTCGTAACCCTTTCGCCCTCCGGCGCTCGATGCAAAAGTACTCGAGTCCCCTTCGGCACTCTGTTTCACCACCTCAATGATGTGCAAGAATGCCAGGGCCTCAGCTGCTTTAATTTTATTGTAAGGCCCCCCAACAAAACACATGAACGCAAAGTTACTACAAGGGTTGATAGGGGTGCTTTCAGGGATGCTATAAGGGTTCTGTAAGGGTTTCTACAACAGCACTATAAGGGTTATCGAAATTTGTGCAAGCAGGCCAAACGTTACGCTGCAGACATTTCCGGTCCCTCGAAATTTCACCCCGGGATCAGGATCTCCAGCGGGCGAACATTTCAGACGAGCAGCAAGAATACCCCAAGCTGCCTGCAGGGCAAGAACAGGTCAGCATAACAAGTTCCCCGAACCTTCAAGCATGCTAGACGCGTACACATTCAAACCTTATCGGCTTATATCATTCATATAACATAATTTGGTACAGTGTAGCACCACATAAATGTTTTGAGACAACATACATAATGTAGTGCACTCTAGTAAAGTACTATATGCTACAATACAGTCTAATGTAGTGTGATGTGATCTAACATGACATAACGCATCGTATAATGAACCATAGCCTTAAACAGTTTCGTCTATAAACATAGTTAGACATAGAACTATATGTGGGGGCCCATGTATAACTGTAGTTGTACTGTTTTTTTTTTGTATGTATGTATGTATGTATGTATGTATGTATGTATGCATGTACGTGTATGTCTGTATGTCTGTATGTCTGTATGTCTGTCTGTATGTCTGTCTGTATGTATGTATGTATGTATGTGTGTATGTGTATGTGTATGTGTATGTCTATGTGCATCTATGTATATGTTTATGTGTCTATATGCGTATACATACATATATATATATATATGTAGATGTATGTCTATGTGTGTATATACATAGTTATGCCCATATGTTTGTATATACGTCTATATGTGTATATGTGTGTAAGTCCTTAAATTCTACTTGGCAGCGTGACTGGGAGAGCTGCGAGGTTCCTCTGCGCTCCTGCACAGCAACCACACGATATGGCAGGACCGGACTGAGGGTGCGACTGTTGCTCAGGGCTTTGGGTTTTGTTGTTTCTTTTGATTTTTTTGGGGGGGCTTGGGGCTCTTGGTCTGGGATTTGGGAGTGTAGATTGCGAGTCAGGATTTCGTTGGGTTGTCCAAGACTCGCACGGTCTGGGTCTTGAAGATCACTATTTCGAACGCGCTCCGGCCTATTTGGGACCCATTTCAAATTTACAAACCCTAAACCCTAAACCCTGGACCCTAAACCCTAAACCCCAAGCCCTAAACCCTAAACCCGGGTTTGGTCATTATCGGCCCTTTTAAGCTGCCGATACAAGAAGCGAAGCCCCGAGGATAAGGAACACAGAAGCCCAGGCGCTGTGACTCTTTGGTCCGGGTCGGGGCCGTGGAGTCTTTTCCAAGAAATAGCTGGACCCTAAAGAACCTACCTTTTTAGGGTTCCTTAATATGAATTCCTTTTATAAGTCCGTAAAAAGGTAGGTTATTGGGGCTTAAGGTAGGGTTTAGGGTTTAGGGTGCCCGAACTACTCAGCCCCTAAAGCTAAACCTTCAACCTTCATTAAACCTGACCCTAAACTCCAAGCCCCAAAAGCCTGAACCATAGCCAAGGAACGCTAAGCACCAAAACCCCGAGAGCCCAAAGCCCTAAACCTGATTATGGCCTGGGCCTCCAGCTTCGGCTGGATTGAAGTTTAGGCTTTAGGGGTTTGGAGCTTAGGGGTTTAGGGTTTATAGGGTTTAGGATTGAAGTGAAGATGTGCATTTGCGTCTGGGTCTGGGGGTCATATCGGTGGCTGAAGAAGCACCAGCAACCATTTCTTGGAGTTTTTAGACAGGAATAGAGCAGAATATATTCTAACTTACGTCAAAACTCCTTTCTACCAGTAGCTCTTATGGCCGAGCCGGGAAGCTACCTTTTCAAATTTTGTGCTGCGTGGCTTATGGCATCAATGAGGTGGGTTGCCTCGGACCTCTGGACTGTCGAAGCTTCCGGATGTTTGTAGGTTTTTACGTAGTGGTTCAAAGCCGGGGCTCTTACTAGAAGGTAGTCTTACTCTTATTCTATCAAGGTTTAGGGTTTAGATTCCATCAGTTTGAACTTTTCACCTAAAAGGGATATGGGAAGTAGCGAACCAGCTAGGGATTGAAGCACAGAATAAGCCTTGCCGGTTCGAGTTCCCTGCAGAGCCCAATAACCTTATCCCTTTTGTTTTATGTTTCAGAAAGCAAGGGGCCCTATACCCTCAACCCTAAAGCTTGAAAGAGCCCCTTGAGATGACCATACCAAGCCTCTCACCACTGCAAACCCGAGCCCAAAACTCTACACCCACATGGGATTGCCAGAAATCCGAATCCTTGCAGTAGAAGGCCCAACAGTTGGAAACCCAATAGCCTCAATCCTGAAGAGTAGTGTAAAAGGAGCCCCAGCACTAATTGTCCTTAGTCCGGTTTCCAACTTTTTGGGGTTTCCTATATCAAGAACGCTGAATACCAGGAGCCTCCAAAAAGCTTCAAAGAACCGTCACAGGATCTCCCAAGAACTGTTGTGGAATCCGTATAGAACCCCATAAGAGTCCCTAAATGCCCACGCCCCTACCCTAAACCCTAAACCCTAAACCTAACCCCTAAACCCTAAACCCTAAACCCTAAACCCTAAACCCTAAACCCTAAACCAACCCTTAAATCTGCCCCAGGAGTTGCCAATTTTCTTGACCCGTGAGCTCCGTGCTCACGGGCGGGCATTTGGTCATAGTCCTTTCGCAAAAGCCAAGGGGCTTGGCAAAAGAGGCGGCGGCGGTATTTCTAATCCTTAAGCACCCCACGGCAGCCCTGAACCCAAAGACCAACAGACTAATGTGGAAGCCTGGATAATTACCTATTAACCAGGGGTCCATTGTTCAGGGTCCGAAGTGTAAACAACTCGGTACGAACACAGCTACCTTGAAGAGAGCTCTTTGTTTCTGAGAGGCACGGTTCACACAAAAGCGGAGCTGGTATAGAGCCAAGACAGCAGGATGCTTTCTATCAGCACCAATATCAAAAAAGACGTTCCATCGTTGAGAACCTCCAATGTCTTGCACGGGAGGGTTTTTCCCCAAGAATACCAGGTACATGGGCTCTGTCCGTTACTGTCAAAAAAGGACAAGCCTGCCACATTCTTTGTGCACCCACCGCATTTGCCTTTGCCCGTCATTGCGCTTGACTTCTTGAACTCGTGTCGCAAGCTGCTGCAGGCAGGGTCTTGCAGTTTGCAGCGACACGAGAAATCAGTAAAGCAGGCATTAAGACTGAACCTACGTTTCAACACTCGCTATGCCTCAAGACTCCAGAGCAGATGTCTGTCTTGTCACTAATAGGACCGAACGCTGGAGCATTGTCATATGTGATGATAAGGTCACTTTCTTCAGGTTTTAGTAGGGTGGGGAGATCAATCGGCTGCTAAAATGTGTGACGGTGTTGTCGAGGATCGGGATCCGGAAAAAGTATGAGAGTTCGAGGCATGTCGAGTTCGTTAGCTCACCCTCCCAGTTACTTCTCCTGGCACCTTTGCTGAAGCGCAACACCCAAGGAGCTATGAGAATGCGCTGACTCTTCGAGGGACGCAAACTGTCCAGAGCTTGCCAACTGGCCTGCTCTACATGGGCTGTATGCTGCGCTGAACCCTAAACCGCCCTAAACCCTAAACCCTGAAGATCAACCCTAAACTGCCCTAAACCCGGAACCACCTAAAGATCAACCCTAAACTGCCCTAAACCCTAAACCCTTAAAGATCCCGTTGCCCTTCGTGGTTTCGACGACGAAGTCCGACAAAAAGGCAGCCGATGGCTAGGAAGCCCCCTTTTGCCAACTCCCCCCCTTCTCATGCCTAGGATCCGAAGATCCGAAGTTCGAAGCTCCGAAGACCCAAAGCCGGATCTTATGCTTTAGGGTTTGGGGTTTAGGGTGACCCCAAGGGTAGTTGTCTGCATGGAGTGGGCAGCTGTTCGTCCGGGAGCTTAGGTACCGGAGCCACTGAGCATCACACCTTCCTTTGAGGTTTCGGTGCAGGGCAGCTTTGCTATACCTATAGTCTCCGTTGTAGTTCCTTTTTGGGGTTACCTTATAGGATCCATAGTTTGAAATTCGTTAAACCCAAAAAAGGAACTACAACGGAGACTATAGGTAAGCCCTATAAACCCCATAAGCCCTAGAAGCCCCACCAAAGCCCTGAGCCCTATCTCTCTCTAAGATGGAAAAAGCAAAATTCGAAGACCGAGACCGGGTTAGGGGTTCTAGATGTTCAGAGCTAGGGTTCAGGGGTTTGTCTAGGACATTATCAGGTGGGTAGTTACCGTTATGGGAGCATTATTAGAAGGCCTATATACCTTATGGAAGCCTTATTGAAGCCCTGTATACCCCAAACTCCCCACCTGTAGTTTCCTTTAAGTTTGGGTTTAGGGGTTGCGAGTCTAGGGTTTCGAGTGTAGCTGTTAGGGTTTAGGGCTTCGAGGTTTATATAGGGTGTTAATGGGGTTAAAGGTTTAGAGTTTAGGGTTAAGGAATCACAGACTCCAAACCCCGAATTCGAATCCCTCTTGCCCTAGAGCTTGGACCCGAAACCCGAGGGCCTGAATCCTAATACGAAACCGCAGCCTAGAGTTTAGGGTTTAGGGTTTATACCCATAGGCTCCGTTGTCGTTCCTATTTTGATTACCTTGTAGGCTTCTAAGTCAAAGCCGCAAAAAGGAACTATTATGGAGCCTATGGGTATAGGTTCCTGAGTCGAAAACCCATCTGCCTATGGGGTGCCCTGGCCTCCTCCGAACCCGGAGCACGTATGGCCCACAATCCGACATGATCTGCTGGTGGCCGTTCTTTTTCGTATGGATCCCGGGGGTTTAGGACATTTTCAGGTGGGTAGTCACCGTTATAGGAGCCTTATAGAAGGTCTATACACCTTATGGAAGCCTTATAAAGAAGCCCTATATACCCTAAACTCCCCACCTGTGGTTTCCTTTAACTCGGGGTTTAGGGTGTATTGGGCCTTCGGGGTGTGGGAGTTCGTTGTAAATCTGCTACACTGCATCTTTGCAACGGTTTGACGGTTTAGGGTTTAGGGTTTAGGGTTAATTTGTGAAGTGTTCCAGGGTATGGGTCAAGAGTTTAGAGTTCAGGGTGCATTGGGTACTTAAGCCTGACGGGAGCCGCGATTCAGAACAACCCACACGTGGAATTCCATGACGGGCGGCGGTCGAGTGGCAGAAGCATCAATGTAAAGGAGAGCTTCACCCACGCGTCTGACCACAACTGGAGCGGTGCCAGAAACGTTCTGCCGTGCAAGTTTCAAGTTTCTACTGTAAACCGCAACCCCCAAACCCAAGAAGTCCTAAATCCCCAAAGGCTCTGAGCCCAGAGGCGTCCCAAGCACGCGATACACCCAACCCTACACAACGTATACCTGAAAGGCTTCGTGGCCTAAGTTGCGAATCTTCGACTGAGAGGAGGCGAGATGGTTTGGGACCGGTGATGATTTACTGAAGCTACTTGGAGGATCATGGGGCTTAGTAAGTAAGGTTATAAGTCCCTTAATTGGGGTTATAAGTATAGCTACCCTAACTATAACCCTACGTACTAAGTCCCATGATCCTTTAAGTATGCTCTTTGGGACCTTCGGGGTACATGAAAAGAGGGGATCCTGCACTGACAAGAAGCCGGTATCATGCTGGGGTTTCCGGTTCAGTAATGTCGGGCCTAAAGAACTACCTATATTATTTTGGGGGGGGTGCCTTGATATAGCTATAGGATAATGGGCCCCAAAACCCTATTCTGATTATTATGGCCCCTATATTAGTTAGGTTTGTGTTGGCTGAGGCTTATGCCGGGAAACAGGTTACTGAGGCAAGACACGGCAAGAACAAGCGCGCCATTTCACCGCCCGCGCCAGCCTAACGTTTCGCCCTGGAGGGGACGAACGAGACTTTCTCAACAAAGTTGCCCCTGAAACTGGGTTCTTGTTCTATAATAAGGAAACCACATCATTTACCGTAGATCCATACTATTGGAACTTAAGTTATTTTCCTTAACAAGAACCCAGGAAATGTCACCAAGCCTCTCGATTGCATTTCGAAGTCTGGCCTGGGAAACAGCAGACCAAGCCAAGCACTGCGGGGCCACGAGCAAACCCTAATCCCTAAACCCTAAACCCTACACCCTACACCCTAAACCCTAATCCCTATAGACCCCAAACCCCAAACCCCAAACCCTACACCCTAAACCCTAATCCCTAAACCCTACACCCGAAACCCTGAACTCTAAGCCGAAGGTCACAGAATGACCATGGGTTGCCTCATGCACGATAGTTTGTTAACCCTAGGATTACTTAAAGGATCGTGGGACTTAGTAAGTAGGGTTATAATTAGGGTAACTCTACTTAACCCCAATTTAGGGGCTTATAACCTTACGTACTAAGTCCCATGATCCTCCAAGTAGGGACTCGGAAGTTCTACTGTGAGAGTATGCCAGCTTTGGCATAGTCGAAACCGGTCCGCCTGCGCAGTTCGGGGTGCAACTACCCATAGGCCATAGGCCCCAAAAGTAGTTCCTTTCTTGAGGGGTTCATATATAGAATCCTGTAAGTTAACCCCCCAAAAGGACTACTACTATGGGGCCTATGGCTACACTCTTCCTGAAGGCGGCTTCTCGAGAGATAGTGACACGACTCAGCTGTCGAAGGCATTCTTCGGCACTTGCTGAGTAGTGGTCTGGCAGTACTACCACCGGCGGGACTGGCCTGCTACCGAACTCGCGCATTACATCCGGAGTGGTACTTGGGATTCAGTAGAACTTGGGTCTACTTCCGGATTCTATCACAGCCAGTAAGGGCAAAGCTCCAGCGGCCAAGTACCAAAGCCTGGAAGCCCAGTCACGTGTACAGTGGGTTGCTGTTCCTTCAACTGTATACACTTCTATTAGTACCCATAACCTCCAGAACCCAGTAACCTACCACAAAGGTAGCCTGGCTTCCAGGGAAGCTTTACCCTATCCTCCAAAAGTGGTTAAAACCCCAAACTCTAAACCCCCAGGGTTTAGGGTTAGTGCTGTTAGCGGCATGTATTGGCTAGGTATTGGAACAGACAGAATACAACCTAATTATAGCCACCATATATATATATATATATGTATACGTATATATATATATATATATGTATATATGTATGTATGTGTATATGTGTGTGTTTTACTGCCGAGGGACCCCACAACCTTACATTGAGGTATCCCACTCTTAGTATGGAGACCCCCCACCACAGGAATACTAGGTAAGTTGGAGTCGCTGCCGGCTGTGTTTTGGTACTGCCATGTTCTCCGGCACAACAGCATGTCGACACGCATGTTGTGCGCCACGTTTCTTTACATGTGCGGACAACGGCATCCACACAGGACAGAGAAAGCACGAGGCCACAGGAGAGAGCAAAACATGTTCGGGACCCTAAACCCTAAACCCTAAACGCTGTGGGTAGTTCTCCGAACATTAGGGTCCCTTTTCGGGTCCTTTGTATATGGGTGCCGTACTAAATTGGAGACCAAAGGGGATCCGAATTTGGAGAACTACCCCTATAACATCCAAACATGCCCAGAAGCCGAGGCACTCTCACTTCATCCTGAGAAGAAGCAAGCAGGAGATATGCGCTGATCGAGACCCAGATCAACCGGGGACTAGTTTCGAGCATTGTTGGAAGGAGTGGTAGTAGGAACCGTATCGTAGGAGTAGGAGGTAGGAGGAGCAGGAGTTGGAGCAGCAACGGCAGCAAACAGTCCTGGAAGAGTGCCAGTAGGAGCAATAGGAGACCAGTGGGCAGAGCGGCCGTCATGGTGCCCGTCGCCGTCGCAGTGGTAGCATTCGGATCGTAGTAAACATGTATGATGACAGCCTTGCCGAAGCCAACACCATCGCCACTAGGAGCACGAGACAGTGTTTTGATGCCACTAACATGATCTCCAAAATTGTAGGCACAAGACAACGAACGGTCATGGTATACACGATTCCACGGCGCTACGTGACTAGCCATTCCTCGGGATGCATGTCAGGCTGCCCTGAAAGCATTTGCGTGGCTGCCCAAAAGCCGCAACAGACGCTGAGGCCCGAGTACGACCCTATAGTATTATAGCCTATATGTAGGCTGAGGAAACTACCCCCCCCCCCCTCTTGCTGACTACCGGCTATCACAAACTGTTGAACAGGTTAGGGTTGTGTTGATCTTGTCTGTACTGCACCCTGTAGGTCTAGATCAGGACTGAAGCGCGAAACAGTTGAGTTTTTTGATGTTCACTCCGAGACTCTCTTTGCTAGGGATCCTCTGACGATCCGAGACTTGACCATCAACAAACCCTACGCCAAAAGGCGGGCGTCTTTTTCAAAACTTTTCCGAGACAACATAACTCACAGCTCCAAAATCTCATATGGGGGGGATAGGGCTTTGGAGTATATTATACCATACTTATAAGAAGGAACCAAGGCCCTCCTCTAATTATCAAGGCCCCAGAATCCGCATCCTAGTCCCTCCACCCTGCCTCCTAAAACCCCTGAACCCCAGATCCTAAACCCTAAACCCCTAAACCTCAGTTTAGGTCTTTGAAGACCTCTGAAGCCCAAACCCTGAACCCTAAACCGTTCAGGACGTGAACCCTAAACCCTAAACCCTAAAGCCCTAAACCCTAAAGCCCTAAAGCCCTAAAGCGCTAACTCTAAACCTTAAAACCCTAAACCCTAAAACTCCGTGAAACCCAAGGCCCCCCAAACCTGAACTCCCGGTCTCTTGGCTCAAGTGCTGCATTTTGCTGTGCCTGTCCTCATCCCAACCTCCTTCGGCCAAAAAGACATGGGCTGCGGAACCAGTGCGAAGCTGGGTTTGGATTAGAAAAACTTGGGGGGCTTAGAGTTCAGATCTTGGGTGGTCAGTTTAAGTTTTACGGTTTCAAACGTTGGGGTTTTGCGTTTCGGGTTTGGGGTTTAGGGTTTCGCACTTGAGGTCGGTGTTTAGATTCTTTATTGGCTTTAGGGATCTGAGGCTCGACGGTAGGATTCGGGATTCCAGTTGTTCCAGACCCTAAACCCTAAACCCTGAACCCTAAACCGTGTTAGGTGGGGCCTCCCGGAGTCCAGGACACTGGGCTTGAGGTACTCCGGGTTGTAATGTACCCATAGTCTCCATTGTAGTTCCATTTCGGGGTTACATTGTAGGATCCTTAATCTAACATTGGCGAAGCCATACAAAGGAACTAGAATGGAGACTGTAGGTAGGGATCTTGATTAGAGTAGGGACATTGAGTACCGTACTCACCCTCTCACTCTGTCTTTCTCTCTCCCGTATAGTGTTTATATATATACATACATATGCACATAAAGAGACAGAGACAGAGACAGAGAGAGAGAGAGACGTTGACAGCCGGCTGCGCCGTGTCATCGGGGTCTGTTTGCAAAGTTACCGGCTGTCACCCAAGATGACATGGTAAGAGGCTTTACAGAGCCACGAGCCACACCTCTGGAAATCCTAAACGCCCTCACCATCTCAAGGCCAACAGGTTTCGTGGCCTCTGGCTCTTCTATTCTCCAGAGCTTGGTGGAGCAACCCTTAGCTGCACAGTCTACACTCCGAAACCCCGACAGACATCGACCGGGGGTGGTCTCTGACTGATTGGGGGCGACAGGCAGGGACGATGCCGGCAAAACAAGTTCTGAAACTTCCGGGGCTGCACAAGTATTTGCGCCTGGGTTTCGATTTTCGGGTTTGATCTGAGGCATCAGGGTTCAAGAGGGCACATGCCCAAGGAGTCTGACGTGAAGCGAAGCCTCCTTCTTCCAGGCAACATGCCCGAAGGTTTGGGAGTGTACGAATTTTGTGTTCTTCATACCCAGCAGGTGGCTGTACCTTCCTAAAGCCTTGAACCCCATAGGCCTTGCTCAACCCGGCTAGACCTGTACCCCTAAACCCTAAACCCTAAACCCTAAACCCTAAACCCCTAAACCCCTAAACCCCTAAACCCTAAACCGTGTGGCTCCATGGCCCCGAAGCCCCAAGTCCGAAACCTGAAACCCTCCATCCCCGGCCTCCACTTTCAACCCTGAACTTCCCTATAAACCCTAACAAAACCCTAAACCTAAACACCTTGCAGCATTTTTTAAATCCTAAAAAGACCCTAAACCTAAACACCTTGCAGCATTTTTTAAATCCTAAACCCTAAACTTCCCTAAGCCATCCTAAACCCCAAAAAGAAACCCTAAACCCTAAACCCCCTTCTTGTAAATCCATAAGCCTAAACTTCCCTAAACCATTAAACAAAAACCTAAACCCTAAGCCCCCTTGCAAATCCTTAAGCCACTCCCCAGGCCAGAGCCTGCCCCGGCACCCGCAGCAGCACCGGCACCGGTGGCGCAACCTGCAGAGAAACCGCAGGCAGGGCGGAGATCCGGTTTAGGGCTTATAGGGTTTATAGGGTTATTTATAGGGCTTATAGGGCTTATAGGGCTTATAGGGTTTCTAGGGTTTCTAGGGTTTCTAGGGTTTCTAGGGTTTCTAGGGTGTCTAGGGTTTCTAGGGTATAGGGTTTAGGGCTTATAGGGTTTGGGGTTTAGGGTTTAGGGTCTCGATAATTGCCTATAGTATTTTGGCGGGCTCCCTATTATAATTACAGTATCATGGGCCCCAAAACCTTAATTCTAATTCTTAAGGCCCCTACGAGGGGAGTTGAGAGCTGGCGTAGGATTTCGGGGATTATGGGAGTTGGGAGGTTTTTCGACATCATTAGGACATGTCTCTCATTCTGTTTTCTACGTCGTGTTGGGGTTGATAAGCGAATTGCGCGGCAGGTTCGGGGAGTTTAGGCTTTTCGGCTTCCGTGGGGTGCGTAGGGTTAGTGCTTCGTGAGACAGTGTGTCGAGAGCTGCGGATAGTTCCAAAATGCCCCGCCCCTTTTTGTTCATAGGCCTTGAGGGTTTCTTGTTCTAATATACGGGCCTCAATAACTACGAATTAGTATAACGATAGTACAATATACCCCAAAACCCTATTCCAGTTATTCCGGCGCCTAGCATAGAACCCTCTTATAGATCCCTTATAGAGCCCTTTAAGAATCCCTTTAATGGAGCCCCAAAACCTATGTTACCAATTGGCTGTTTCTTCTTTCAGGGCTTGATCTTGATGCATTGGGCGACTGAAGAGTCCGTCTCCCGGGCTGGGCAGCCGGAAGAGCATGCTCCAAAACGGTACCCTCTACCCATACCTTAAGAACCCAAAGCCTACTTTTTTTTTGTAGGTTCTTATTATAAACCCTAATATGGGATTTATAGGGACCCTACAAAAAAGTAGGTTTTGGGTTCTTAAGGTAGGCCCCAGAGTAGTTCCTGTTTTGGGGTTACCTTATTGGATTCTAAATATGAACCCCCAAAAAGAACTACTGTGGGGCCTGTGGGTAGTATTGGGCCTTATCCACCTCTTTTCCGTCAGGATCTTAGTTTAGGGTTACACGGGCCACAACTGCGGCTGAAGATTCATGGACACAGTCGTCACCTAAAAGAGGACACACACACATGCCGTCCTGCGACTTTCCAGCCTTGACAATTAACCAGCATTGTCGTCAGAGAAATGACCCAGCCTGAAACAGCAAGCTACAAGCGACCCAGCAGCCAAAGAACAGCAGATCCATGCAGTTCCCAAAAATGGTCCCTCATCGGAGCTGGTATGGTCTCGTCACATAAACAGTTCCACGAGGCTTCATAAATCTCTATACTAAACCCTAAACCCTAAACCCTAAACCCTACCGAGCCCCAATGTGACTTGAAGGTGGCAGTCGTGGCTCCTCCCGCGGGATCGGGAGGCAAAGAGCTGGCAGAGCCAAGCATCCACCAACAGCTTAGGGTTCAGAGATGAGTTCGTGTAGGGTTCAGTTTGGGGTTTAGGGTTTAGGGTGTAGGGTTCAGAGATGAGCTCGTGTAGGGTTCAGTTTGGACAGTGAGGGTGTTGAAGTCGGATTTAGGTTCCTAGGGCTGAATTACGGCTTGCCCAGGGTATGAGGGTTTGTTGAGCCTCAAGGGCTTTTCATAGCAGCTATAGCCCTAAACCCTAAACCCTAAACCTAGCTAGTGATGCCCGCCCTCCACCCCCCAACCCAACCCTTCTGCCAGCTTCTGCTCCTGTGCCTGCAGCCCGGCCCCATGTTGCAACTGTGCAGCCCTTAACAATTAGAATAGGGTTTTGTGGGCTCCTTATACTATACTTATAGTATAATATACCTCCAAACCCGATTCTAATTGTTATTAAGACCCCTACCAATACGAGTGTTTGCATGAAAGGACCTTTCCATCAGTCAGGGGGAGGCAAGTTGCGAAAGAAGCAAGGAGAACGATCACGGAGGTGCTTCTGGTCTGAACTTCTGAACCTTCCCCCAACCAAGCAGACAGCAAACCCTCTGAGACTTTACAGAGCTGACAGGCAAACCCTAAACCCTAAACCCTGCAACTTGCTATGCTCCAAACCCCGAATCCTAAATCCTAGCCTCCGAAGGCCTTCCTGGGAAGCAACAGGGTTTAGGTTTTAGGGTTTAGGGTTTAGGATTTTTGGTTTTGGGTTTTGAGTTTAGGGTTTAGGGTTTAGGATTTAGGGACCCTGTTACACCCTACACCCTGGCCAGGCAAGAGCAAGTTCCGCTTCCAGGTGAAGCTTGGCCATAACTGGTCTGACTATGGGCCGCTTGGCTGGGTGTTTGATGAGGTCAATATAGGGGCCTCAACAATTATCTATATTAGTTGGGGGTTCCTTATTATAAGTATAGTATAATGGGCCCCAAAACCCTATTGAAACTTTTGATCCATTTCTTAAGATCCATGTCTCAAATTCCGGCAAGGTTGTTACAAGAGTCTTTGCATCATTTCACAGATTTTGTTTATGCTCTCTTGAGGGCATACCCCTAGGTGCCATAGTAGTTTCTTTCTGTGGTGTTTATTCAGAATCCCATATAAGGAAAATAATCCCAAAAAGGAACTACAATAGAGCCTATGGGTATCTAGCGAATTATTTAGTGAGCCCTAAACCCTAAACCCCTAAACCCTAAACCCTAAACTCTAAATCTTAGTGTCTCAAGGTCGAGGTTGAAGTTGAAGGGCCTGGGGGGCTCCAGGGCTTGAGGTTTTGCGATAGGCCTTTTCGGGTTTAGGGCTTACCTGGACCCTAAAGAACCTACCTTTTTAGGGTTCCTTCAAAGGAATTCCTTCTATAAGTCCTTAAAAAGGTAGGTTATTTGGGGTTAAGGTAGGGCTTATACGGTTTAGGGTTTAGGGTTTAAGCGCTTTTAGGGCTTTGGGTTCTCCAGAGAGGGTTTAGGGTTTAGGGTTCAGGGAGTGAAGGTTACTGGATTTGGCTGGTACTATGCTTGCTCTTGCTGAACAAGTGGCGGCCGTCGTAGCAATTGCAGGGTCTGGTCTGTTGCTGAAGTTTCTCGTTACATTTCAGACTGTAGGACATAGTACACTCGAAGCTTTACACAATCCGGGCCTTGTCAGGCTTAGTTTTGTGACATACTTACCGGTCGGGGCAGAAGCCACCCACGTGGTCTAGGGTTAAGGCTTACTTCCACACTCCCACTGTCGACAAACCGCGCCACCAGAACATGTGGTTGTGCATGCAGAGATGTCATGGCAAGACTAGGCTCGGGTATTGACATTGGCAAAACTTCTGGTCAGTGGGCTAGAGAGCAGAATAGGGTTTAGGGTTTAGGGTTTAGGGTTTAGGGTTTAGGGTTTAGACTGTGAGAGTGAGTGAGTGAGAGAGAGAGAAGGAGCTCTCGCAATGAGCGCCCTGCAACCCAGAAGCCCTACATTCGTCAACGTTCAACCCTCAACACATTAAAGAACCTAAACCATAGAACCCGACAACCTCAAAACTAGCCCCCTTTAGCCTGAAAGCCCTAAACCCTAAACCCTAAACCCTAAACCCTAAACCCTAAACCCTAAGCCCTCAACCCCTCAAGTCCCCAGAACCCCAAACCTTAAACCCCAGAGGCCTGCGGAAGACAAGAAGCTGAAGACCGCCTTCATGTCGGGACAGCGCACGGCCCGGTTCAACATGCCCCCTGACTTGCAAGCTTAGGGTTTAGGGTTATAGGGCTTAGGGTTTAGGGGTTTAGGGGTTTAGGGTTTTGGGTTATAGGGCATGGGGCTTAGGATATGTCTAGAAACTTGGGGGCGTAGGGCGCAGACTTGGAGGATCATGGGACTTAGTAAGTAAGGTTATAAGTCCCCTAATTGGTGTTATAAGTATATAGTTACCTTAATTATAACCCTACTTACTAAGTCCCATGATCCTTTCAAGTAGGGTTTAGGGCTTAGTGTTTATCTCGAAACTTGCAAGCGTAGGGTGTAGAGGGTTTAGCATGTAGGTTTTATCTGCCAGCTTTCCCTTATTGTAGCCATCGCATAATCTACCCTACCCCTAAACCCTTTTTATTCAGGCCCCTAATATTGGGGCCGTCTATCTTGTTGGTCTGGTTGTTGGTCCTGTGTAGTCTAGACAGTTCTGAGGTTAAGCATTCAGGCTTGCTATGTCGGTTAAACTGAAGTTACATGTGGGTAGTTCTCTAAATTGGGGTCCCTGTTTAGGTCCCCAATATAGTACGGCACCCTTATCAAAAGGACCCTAAAAGGGACTCGAATTTCGAGCACTACCCATGTGTGTTTGTATTGTCACCCCGAGGTTCGCTGTCCTGCAACATCAGGGACTCAGGGAGCCAAGTTGAAACCCAGACGGCGGTTTGGGTTTAGGGTTTAGGGTTTAGGGCTGAACCGTCCTATCGCAAGCCGTCCCCCCACCGATGCCCACACACAAAATCGGACACACGAACTGCGATACGCACCCAGATATGCACGTGGGAAGTTGGCGGGCCTGATGTTGGCTGGGTCCGAGTGCAGGTTTCTTGGGGGAACGTGTTTCACAATATCCTGGATCATGATCAGAAGCGCTGTTTCCTACGAGCTATCATCCTGACCTGCTGGGTGGCAAGTTGCAAGGCGCACCCCCCTTAAACCCTAAACCCTAAACCCTAAACCCTAAACCCTAAACCCTAAACCCTAAACCCTACCCCCCACCCCCACTCCCCACACTACAACGAGTCTCAGAGTCTCCGATTCCTCAGATCCCGGCAGCTCGGGGGTTAAACCCATGGAGCCCCCAGTTCCCGATAGAGCCCTTGAGCCATCTTGAACCCAATACCCCTTAATTAAGGAATGTACCCTAAATTATAAGGGACTTCATATTATGATTTAAGCCATATTCCTTAATTAAGGGGTAGTAGGCTCTCTGGGGAGCCATCTTGAACCTAGTTCCCCAATACCCAACCTTTAAACTTTTTGGGTTCTTATAACTTAGGGAATTTAGGGTTTAGGGTTTAACCTTTAAACTTTTTGGGTTCTTATAGTTTAGTAGTAATCTGAAAGTTTAACCTTTTATTTCCCGGGTTTATTGGGGAAGTAAGTGAAGGACTGATCGAAACCCCAAAAATTCCTAAAAGAGCCCGAAGCCACCAGGTTCATCAACGGCAAGAAGGACCGAATTGCTCGGTTGAGTTAGGGTTTAGGGTTTAGGGTTTAGTTTTGGGTTTAGGGTTTAGGGTTAAGGAGAGTAGACCGTGTTTGCCACTCTCTGCCGGAGTATATGATACAGAATGTGTAGTAGAGGTACATACTCAGGCGGAGGTCGACCCTAAAGCCTGCCTATAGACCCTAAGCCCTATAAATCCTATATAAACCCTGTAAGCCCTATAAACC
>CAJNDV010000947.1:12205-26248 GCA_905221635.1 Symbiodinium sp. CCMP2456
TCAAGAACCCCTCAGCTAAAGCTGTTTGGGGAATTAAGGGACTTATAACCTTACTTACCAAGTCCATGACCTTCAAGTACACCCTACACCCTAAACTTTCAACCCTAAACCCTACACCCTCAAACTTCAACCTTAGTATCCTTAAACCCTGACACCCAGGCCCTACAGTTCTTGAAACACAGTGCAACCTCTAGGGGGTTCGGACTCAGCGCTTGGGGTTTAGGTGTCCTTTCCGGGTTTAGGGCTTATAAACCCTGAACCCTAAGCCCTCAACCCTAAACCCTAAAACCCTAAACCCTAAACCCTAAAACCCTAAACCCTAAAACCTGAACCCCTAAACCGGATTTAGGGTTTGGGGTTTAGGTGTGCTTTCCGGTTTCGGGCCCACGACTCGGAATTTGGGCTTCATGTAGGGGCCTTTATAGTAGAGTTATAGTAAGGAACCCCTAAAATAATACGGTTGTAGTATAGGTAATTATTTAGGCCCCTGTAGTAATCAAGGGGCCTTTATAGTATACTTATAGTAAGGAAACCCCCAAAATAGTATGGGTAATTATTTGGGAACCCTATAGCAATTAAGGGTTTCAGAGTGGTGCGCAGAGGTGGCTGTGGCCCTGTGACATTGGGTTTTCTTCTTGCCCTTGGACGTTGGCCTCCCGAAGCTCTTTCAAGCTGAGCTGAGCGAATCCAACGTGCCTTCTCCCTAAAACTCCAGGTGCCTACATGGAATCTACTTCGGCCTTGAAGCACCTTATGCCTTATAGGAAGCCCAAGAAATAAGGCTTAAAGGCCTAAGTCCTAAGTATTTACTTACCATATCCTAGACCCCAAACCCTAAATCCTAAACCCTAAACCCCGTCTAAACCTAATTTTAGTATCAGCACATGGAGCCTTACAGAGAGCTAAACCCTAAACCCTAAACCCTCTAAGTCCCATAATCCTTGCGTTTAGGGTTGGGGAGGCAGAGAGCACTTGGAGGATCATGGGACTTAGTAAGTAAGGTTATAAGTCCCCTTATTGGGTTATAAGTATACTTACCTTAGTTATAACCCTACTTACTAAGTCCCATGATCCTTTAAGCAGCATCACATGGCTCCTTCTTCTCCACGGCGCGCAGAGTTTGGCACACGGCTTTCACCTCCGATGGGAGGCGCATGCAAGTACGAGCATCATAGTTTAGGGCTAGGGCTTATAGGGCTTAGGGTTTTATGTTCAGACTAACATTGGAGATCAACGTTCATATGGTCATTATTCAGAATTGCTGGGACCGCTAGCATAACATGAACAGACGATGCTTACCTATTATTCATATATAATATTTATGATGAGTTGAAGTCAAAAAGATAGAGAAGGCAGCAGATCCACCCGCCATTGCGAAAACTCTCCTTCTCTTCCTCAGTCGGCGTCTTCGCAGCGGAATACTACCAAATAACAAAATCAGACCTCTAATCTCTTTCGCGGTGCATTGCCATGCTGTGAAAGCCCTCCTCCCCGCGCGTTAGGTTTGGGGCAATTTCAAATTTCACAACACTGTACATCTTGCATCTGCGTGAAGCTCAATGTGGTAAGTCAGAAAACACCTAAAGCCCTACAACTTTCGGGTTTATAGGGTTTAAGCACTCATAGGATTTATTGCAGATCCCTGAATTACGCTGCCACGTGCTTCCGTATAGCCACAAAAATCGGATCCACGTGAATGGCACCACTTTTCGCTGTCGCAGTGGTTGACGTGGCCTTGCAATATGCGGAAGCCTTTGCCATACAACCCTACTTGGAGGTTCATGGGTAGTTATAAGCAGGGTCATAAGTCCCCTAATATGGGTTATAATTATAGTTACCCTACTTTTAACTACCCATGAACCTCGAAGTAAACCCTAAACCTTGTACTCCGGCCCTTCCTGGTCCTGGGGCCGAGTTGGAGCAGCACTCCGACATGCGTCGAAGCCATTTCGCTCGTCCGATCCCGGGGCATTCCCTGTCTAGGGCTCCCATTACCTAAAATAGTAGGTTACGTACCATATATATATATATATATATATATGCACCTAACTTGTTACTCAACTATATGTGCATATATATATATATATTATACTATATATATATATATCCAGTAACCCACAATTTAGGTAAGTGGAGCCCTCGGGGTTGGTCGCTCAGCGGGGCAAGGTGGTGGCCGTCAAGGCCGCCTGCAGGAACAGTTCTCGGTATGGGGTTTAATCTTAAACTAATTAGCTAATCCATGAACGCCTGAACGGTTTGTGATTGTGGGTTTACAACCCTGTGGACTGAAAACCCTTCTTGTATAGTATCCTTGTAGATCACTTGCCGAAGCCTTATACAAACAAAAAAACTTTTAAGATCCCCTGAGCCGTGAAAGCTCGATGCGTTGCCCCTAAACCCTAAGCCCCTAAACCCTAAACCTTAAACCCTAAACCCTAAACCTAAAAACCTAAACCCTAAACCCTAAACCTAAAAACCTAAACCCTAAACACTACCCCGAACATTAAACCGGCGCACCAGCCCGACGGCCGCATCTGCAGGAAGCGATCCTCGGCAAAGCCAGCTACTTGGAGGTTCATGGGTAGTTATAAGTGGGGTTATAAGTAGGGTTACAATAATTATAACCCATATTAGGGGACTTATAACCCTACTTATAACTACCCATGAACCTCCAAGTAGGGCCAGTTTTTAGGGGGGGCCGAGAGCGTGGGATGCATGGATGAGGGTTCAGGCTTGAAGGACATTCTGGGTTAAAGGTTCTAGGGTGTTTTTTGTGACTAAGGTTTCGGGTAGGCTTTAAGGCCCTCTAAACCCTAAACCCTAAACCCTAAACCGTAACTTTCAGGTTATGGTCCACCCTTGGACTTGTGACTCCGATAGATCAAATTGGCTCGGCTGCAAAGTCTTGCAGCGGTGCATTGCCTGGGCGACCCTTTCATACCAGCTCGTTGCAATGGGAATCACAAAAGCAGGCGATCTATAACTTACGTCATGCACGCTTGCTGTCCGTATCGCAGCAATGTTGTGCGGAGGTGTAGACGTACCAACGGGCCATGCCGCCACCACCACTTGTCGTCGCACCTAGCTCGGAGGGACAGCCGACTTAAAGGATCATGGGACTTAGTAAGTAGGGTTATAACTAAGGTAACTGTAGTTGTATTTACTTATAACCCCAATTAAGGGACTTCTAACCTTACTTACTAAGTCCCATGACCCTCCCAGGAGAGTGGCAGAGATGCGCTCCACGAGACGTCTCCCCGTGCGCTCGGAAGTTGTTCGTACCGTCGAGGTTTGAGATGCCGATCAGACTCAGACTCAGATCTGGGGCCAATCCAGGGTTTCGCGGTTTAGGGTTTCGTATTCGGGATGAGGGTCGCAGATTTGGGGCTGCGTGTTGAGGGCTTGGGATTAGGGCTTAGCGGCGTGAGGTTTAGGGGAAGAACCTGAACCCTGAACGTTTAGGGATTAGGGATTAGGGATTAGGGTTTAGGGTTTAGGGTTTAGGGTGTAGAGTACTTGGAGGATCATGGGACTTAGTAAGTAAGGTTATAAGTCCCTTAATTGGGGATATAAGTATAGTTGCCCCAATTATAACCCTACTTACTAAGTCCCATGATCCTTTAAGCTAGCACGACATCAGAGGTTGTCAGTCACCTATGGCCCCAATTAGGGCGCTGTTAGAGAACATCCTGATTAAAAAAACACAGCAAGCCCCTGTTCAACCCCTATTATTAAGCGCCAGCCCCAATCAAACCTTACTCTCAACCCTATCACATTCCGAAAACAACAGGTGAATTACTTGTTATTTTCTCGCAGCTTTTTCACCTATGTGTGAACAAGTGTTACAGCCTCCAAATTCACATTCGTGCTTGTAACAGCGGCCGCAACAAACACATAAGCATCAGCATTTTACAGGGATGTCCCTCCCCGGATTGGGTTTTCTTTATAGGGCGATTTCTTACGTATGGGATATCACTATCCTCATTCTCGCTGATGTGCTCTTGTAGGACCCTAATTTAAGCCCCTCAACCCTACAAGCCCTACGCCCTGAACCCAAACCCCCATAAGCCCCAAACACTGTGGGTTCTTTAGCGGTTGGTCTCCCGGCCCAATCGCTGCGTGGCACTCATTACGGCATCCGGCGAGAAGCCTGAATCGGAGTTTTGGGTGTAAGGTTTAAGGGTTTAGGGCTTAGGCCCTAAACCCTAAACCCCAAACCCTAAAAACCCTAAAAACCCTGAAAAACTAGATCCTGAACCCTAAACCCTAAACCCCTAGACCCTAAACCCTAAACCCTAAACACAGGTTTAGGCTTTAAAGTTTAGGCGCTTAGGGTTGGAGGATTGAAAAACGCTTTAGGGGTTTCGAGAATAACTGTATAGGGCGTTGGAGGGATTAAACGTGCAAGAGTTTGTTGGGGGCTCTGAGGATTTCGACAGGCTTCCTACAGCCTGAAGCCGTGGGATTCTGGGATTTCTTTAAGCTGCGGCTCAACTGGCTTTTGGTTTAACCTTCTTTTCAAGCGAAGAGGTCGACAACGGCCAGGATGAGGAGGAAGCGGAAGACGAGGCACAGATCCATGGTTGACGACAAAGGCGGCTTGCGAAGAGCCATTGTAGATTCAACAATGCCAAACACATAGCTGCAAACACAGTGTTACAACCCTTCACTATGCCACGATGCTGCTCATGATGCAGACCATAAGGAGGAGGAAGAGGAGCAGGAGGAGGAGGAGGAGGGGTAGGAGGAGGAGCAGGGGCAGGATGATGTGGAGGAGCAGGAGGAGAAGTTGTGAGGACAAAGATAAGTACGAGAAGGAGGGCAGGTATAATGTGTTTCTTATGAGGTTGACTCTTGTTTTGGCGGACATTGATGCGGCAATCATCTAGATTCTAGACTTTAGCTAGAATCTAGACTGCTGTAAACCCTTGGCGCCAACTTTGAACCGCATACACCCCAGTCCACATTCTAAACGGAACCACATGGACACAATCTAAACTGTCTGGACACCCTGTAAGACACAGCATGAGAACCTCGAAAAACTCTGTTGCCCAATGAGGAAACGCGGAAGACTACCCCATTAAATCAACAAGGAAGCCCCATCAACAAAAAAGCACATACGAAACCTGTTGCAGCCCAGCAAAGAATGCTTCATAAGGACGGGCCATAAGCCCAAAACAAGTGGAAAAAGCCCCAAGCCCAAGAAAAAAGCTTCCAACTTCAGGCTCAAACCTCAAGCCTGACAAACCTTAAAAGGCATGCTAGCGAATCAGGTAGCGGTGGGTTGCTTCCTCGCCGTCCTCGAGTAGTCTCCGCACCTCCGAGATAAGAACTCCCAGGGCATTGCATGTGTACCCAATTTGTGAGTATTGAACAATGGTTTAGAGCTCTTGGGTTTTAGGTTACTTGGTGTTGCTATTTGCTTAGGGCTTAGGTCTTCTGCGATGCAGTCTTAAGGCTTTGTGAATTCGTAAACACGGGATGAGTGTTGAAGCTATTGTTTGAAACGCTTTTGTTTTGTTGACAACCTTTGCTGAAGAGGCTTTAAGAGCCCATGTATACCCCTGAACCCTAGACCCTAAACCCTACCTGGAGGATTATGGGATTTGGTAAGTAAGGTTATAAGTCCCTTAATTGGGGTGATAAGTATTGTTATCTTAATTATAACCCTACTTACTAAGTCCCGTGATCCTTTAAGTATACAAGTCTCTTGGAGACCTGCTTTAGTCTCGGGCTTGCTGACAAGGACCAGGTTTCTAGTCTTGGAGGTTTGGGTTAGGACGTCGATCACAACGGGTTTTCGAAACAAACAAGCTTCGCAGAATGTTTGACAAATGGCGTAGAAGGTGAAAGCTAAACCCTTAACCGCAAACCCGAAAGCCCTGAACCTAAACCCTAAACCCTAAACCGTTTAGTTGAAGGATCTGTAAGTTTTGTAAGCCCAAAACCCTTCTAATACGCTTGCAAAGCACCCTTTCGAAATTGTCATGAGACCAACATGAACCCCCTTAACACAACCGTTGTCTAAGCCCATTTCTGCTTCAGAGCTCCAACTCAAAGGCCGCCTTAGCGACCTCCGAAGTGCACCCCGCGATAAGGCCCACAGCGTCGAGGTTCACTCATCCTCCCGTCATGGTGATGATCTCTGCGTTCTTTGGCGCGCGATGTGTCGACGATGCTAGTTTCTGCGGACCAGACCACACTGTACCAGCATTCCAGTCCATGTCATATGCGGTGTGCATGGTGTGCTCGAGATTAAGGACTCCTCCCCCATCGTCTTTTACATCAGCTGCAAGGGAGATAGTGACTTTTCGTACCATACTCATGTGAGCTGTGCGAGTTCTTGCTGCCTTCGTTTTCACGAAAGCGACCCAAGCAGTTTTGTCTTCGCCCATGTTCTTGGTACTCGGGAAGGCAACCTTAGCCTGAGCAACCGCTAAACCCTAAACCCTAACCCCTAAACCCTAAACCCTAAACCCTAAACCGGGTCTTTCATCTGCGAGAAATTCTCCCCCTCCCTCACCAGAAACTTGATCATCCCTCGGGGGTAACCTTTGATGACCCTAAACCCCTACACCTCTAAACCCTAAAACCCTAAACCCTAAACCCCTAAACCCCTAAACCCTAAACCCTAAACCCCTAAACCCACATCCAAGATTTATAACGAGGATCCAAGGCTCGAGGCCCTCAATCTTTAGGGCCAGTTTAGGCTTTGAGTTCATAGGGCTCGGTTTAAGGCTTAAGGTTTAGGGTTTAAGGTTTGGGGTTTATAGGGTTTAGGCTCGGTTTATTGTTTAAGGTTTGGGGTTTAGGGTGTAAGGTTGAGGGTTTAGGGTTTAGGGTTCATAGGGTTTAGGCTCGGTTAGGTTTAGGGTACAAGACCCGCTAAAACCCTGGGAAACACTTGCAGAGCCGTCCAAAACCTTTTTCGAATCCTTATGACCCCTTCTCCCACAGGGTCCATATATATATTGCCACTATGGAATTGGGCCCCAACAGACCATCCTCATTATGGTTTCGAGGACTTAATTCCAGAATAGTAGTATATATGGACCCTCTTGGTCCAGCACCCTCTACTTGGAGGATCATGGGACTTCGTAAGTAAGGTTATAAGTCCCTCAATTTGGGTTATAAGTAAATATAAGTACCGTTACCTTATTTTAGAACCCTACTTACTAAGTCCCATGATCCTCCAAGTATGACTATGACCTGAGCAAGTTTCACAAGGCCTCTTCCTCCCAACGCTGAGGGATGTCCTGCGATTGCAGGTTCTTGGCTGCTTTACCCTAACCCCCCAGGTACGTACAAAAAAGGGTACTAGAGCCCCTAGGGCCCTATATAGTAGGTACATGGGTGTTAGGGCCACCTAGGGGTTACTGGTGAGCATTCGCGCTTGATGAAGGTTCAGGGCTTCGAGATTTGTAGTGTAGGGGCCTTAATAATCAGAATAGGGTTTAGGGGTGCGTTAAACTACAGTTATAACAAGGAACCCCAAAATAGTATAGGCTATTGTTAAGGCCCCTATATTAGGGCTCGGGTGTTCAATTGCCTGGGTTTGGCTTTCGGGGGTTGAGGCTTCAAAAGTTTAAACCCTCCCGTCGCTCTCTTCTCAGTCAAGACTTCGAGCCATGACATTCCAAGACTTCGGTTCTATTCTGTCGTTGGCCCTACCCGGACCCTAAAGAACCTACCTTTTTAGGATTCTTACTGTGATTCTGTTACATAAGTCCTTAAAAAAGGTAGGTTTTTTGGCGTTAAAGTAAACCCTAAACCCTAAACCGACTGACTCACAGATCGACTTCGTGGGTATTCAGCTCCGGCGAGTACTTACCAAAACCCAACCTTGGATTGCGTGGCCCTAAACCCGCCAAAAACCGTAAAGCCCTAAACTCTAAACCCGAAAGCCTTGAAGCTCTAAACCTTTTAAAGCAACAAACCCTGCAACCCCCCTTAAACCCCAAACCCTATACAAACCCTAAACCCAAACCCTGCACCCCCAAATTATCACGGTGTATCCCTGAATCCGGGCCTACTCGTGCTTTCAGACCCTGGCCGGCTGTGCCGGGGGCAGTTTGTTGGTCCCCTTTTCCGTGGGCCTATTGGGGTTCCGAGTTCAGGGTTTGACTATAGGGCTCAGGTTTTTTAGGGTTTAGGGTTTAGGGTTTAGGGTTTAGGGTTGAGGGTTTAGGGTTGAGGGTTTAGGGCTCGGGGTTAAGGTTTAGGCGCAAGCACAGAATCCACGAAGCCCATGACATCGGGATCGGGAACCCGCGTGGAACCCGTAATTATCCTAGAGCCCTCATAGAACCCAATTATTAAGGCCCCTCCTTCTTCGGCATCTTAAAGGGCACGCGGACGTTGGCAGCAGTCAGCGCGCACAGGACCTACCAGACGCCGACATTTTTTGGAATAGATACATAGGATAGTCCTAGACCCCAAAACCTAATCCCTAAACCCTAAACCCCTAAACCTTAAACCCTAAACCCATCCAACAAGGCTTCAAGTAGGGTTCAGACTGCAAGTTCGTAGGAGTTTAGGATGCTTCAAGTTTCAGGGTTTCTTTCGATTTAGGGTTTAGGGTTTAGGGGTTCAGGGCTTAGAGTTTAGGGTTTAGGGAAGGCTTTCGGGGTTTAGGGATATTTCTTTCTGGCATCTGTCTGCAAAAACCCGAAGACCTACCCAACCACCTGTATCTCCGAAGATCTGTGGCCGCGAATTTCGATGCTTTACGACTCCTTGCTCCGAAGAGAACCTTAGACCAGACGCATAGTCGTTAACCCTAAGGGTCCGTGTACCCAAATAGTAGAGACTTTGGCCCCAAAGTACCCAAATAGGGACTACTTCAAGGCCAAAGGATATACCATTTAGGTACATGGACCCTTAGGGTAAGAGAGGGGCCTTAATAATTACCTATACTATCGTGGGGCTCCTTATTGCAATGATGGTGGAATATAGCTCAAAACCCTAGTCTAATTATTAAGGCCCCTATGTTACACGCATCAGGAACTCCAACTTCGGGGCGCTTATTTATCATTCAGCTACTGTTCAGTCTCCTGTGTTGGGAGCCGTCCTGTCGCTTTCCGCTCCGCATATCCTAGTTGCCGGCCCTTCTGTACTCCAAAAAACTAAAACCCTGAGATCTGACAACCCTAAACCCTGGACCCCAAACCCTAAACCCTGAACCCTGAACCCTAAACACTAAACCCTGAACCCTAAACCCTAAACCCTAAACCCTGAACCCTAAACCCTAAACCCGAAACCCTGAAGCCGACTCCCGTAAACCACCAGTTCAAGATTTGCCCACCCCAAGACTCATCTCCAAGCCAGCAACCCTTAATCATACCACGAGCATCCTAAACGTATCGTCAGAAAGCCTGCACAACCTTTTTTACCCTGCTTAACCCGCTGATATCCCTCCAGAGTCACGATCAAGCCTTGCTTGTTCAAACCGTTTTAGCCTGATTTGGTTCGGGTTTAGGGTTTAGGGTTTAGGGTTTTGGTGAAGCCCTTATATATCCCGGTGTCAAACAAAAACGAGAAGCCCCATTACACCGCCTTTGACAAGCTAAACCTTGAACCCTAAACCCTGAACCCTGAACCCTCAACCCTGAACCCTAAAACCTAAATCCAGAACGCTAAAACCGGAACCCTGAACCCTAAACCCTAAACCCTGCACCCTAAACCCTGGACCCTCAACCCGAAATCCAAAACCGTCGCTCTGGAAGGCCTCCAGGGAGTTCTTGGGCAACATCCCTTGCTCGAAGATCTCCAACCAGAGCATAGAGAACTCATCCAGGGCCTCCACTTGGAGGATCATGGGACTTAGCAAGTAAGGTTATAAGTCCCTTAATTGGGGCTATAAGTAAATATAAGTATAGTTACCTTAGTCATGACCCTACTTACTAAGTCTCACGATCCTTTAAGTACGGTTTAAGGGTTTAGGGGTTTTGGGCTCCTTTAAGGGATCGCAAGAAAGGGCACTCTAAGGGTTCCTATAAAGATCACTACAAGGGATACTATAAAGGTCCAGGGTCTCTTTCTGCAAGCAAGCAGCTATTGAGCTATGGATTTCTCGCTGTTTGGGCTCAGGGTCGCTAGGGCTTTGATTGAAGTCTTAAAGGCCTTAAGGGTGGACTTCATACAGATTCTCATCATGTAGGATGGGCTTCAGTGAGATGCTTCAGGATGGTCAGAGTGCGTTTAAAATGGCTACCTTGTAACCGGAAAGGGGCTATCAGGGTACCTTTTGAAGGTGTATGGTGGTTCGACTGATCATTTCGGAATGCCAGACGGCAAAAAAATAAAACCGGCGCTATGGTTTAGGGCTGAGGGTTTAGGGCACCTAAACAAGCGAACACCGTCACCGAAACGTCCTGAAGCATCCTGAGCCGCTTGCAAAACCCGACAGTTCAAAACTGACATAGGGTTTCTTGTTTGGGGTATAAGGCATACCTCTACATACCCCACAGGCCCCAAACCCCACACCCCAATCCCTAAAGCTCAGAAACCCACCCGAAAGCCAAATATATCTTCGAAGAGGAGTCATCCGAAAAGCCCTTTACAGCTTAAGGAGATTTCCTTACTTATGGTTTGTTGGGCTCTTTGGGATCTCTCAGAGCTAGAGAGAAGTCCTTGATACGTTTTAATAGTTTACGGCAATCCTCAACTACAGGATTCTGGCATTCGGCGTCTCTCGGAAGTCAGAGACGCCAACTTTGGAATGCAGATCAGATGAACAAGATGAACAGATCCCTCTATAACTTGACGGAGATTCCTTCATTAGTTTGGGCTCTCTTGGACATGTCACCTGACTACTCAAACCCAACAAACCTCAAGCGCCTAAGCTCCCCAAGCCCGAGAACCAAATCTCAACCGGAACAAAGCCCTCAGTAGAACCTAAACCCTAAACCCTAGACCCTAAACCCTGAACCTGTAGCAATGCTCTTGTGGAACCCTTAACGGAACCTTGGCCTGAGACTACCCTCATCCACTCAACCCTAGACCCTAAAACTGGAGAGTAATGTAGGGGCCTTAATAATTAGCATAGGGTTTTGGGGGCTTCTTATTTTAATTATATGGTATAGTATACCCCAAAACCCTATTCTAGTTATTAAGGCCCCTACTATACCCTAAACCCTTATAGTAGCCCTTATAGAACCCCTTTAAGGAACCCCCAAAAAACCCTATTCTAATTCTTAGGGCCCCTACATTACTTGGAGGATCATGGGACTTAGTAAGTAAGGTTATAAGTCCCTTAATTGGGGTTATAAGCAGATATAAGAACAGTTACCTCAATCAAATTAGAACCCTACTTACTAAGCCCCATGATCCTTTAGGTATTGCTCCTAAACCCTAAATAACCCTAAGCCCTAAACCCTAAACCCTAAACCTTAAGCCCTAAGCCCTAAGCCCTAAACCCTAAAACCTAAACCCTAAACCCCTCATCCCCTCCTGCCGCACGATGCGCCGCTGGAAAAACCCACCGAAGCGGAGGAGACGCGCTCTCGCTCGCTTCCAAAAAGAAACCTCGCAGGGCTTCTTTGGTTTAGGGTTTAGGGTTTAGGGTTTAGGGTTTAGGGTTCAGGGTTTAGGGTTCAGTGTTTAGGGTTTAGGATTTAGGGGTTAGGGTTTAAGTTTTAGGGTTTAGGGTTTAAGGTTTAGGGTTCAGGGTTTATGGTTTCGGGTTTAAGGTTTAGGGTTTAGGATTTAGGGTTTAGGAGTTAGGGTTTAGGGTTTAAGGCTTAGGGTTTAGGGTTTAGGGTTTCGGGTTTAAGGTTTAGGGTTTAGGGTCCCCGAAGTCTCTGGGGGGTTCCTGTACGGGTTCGCCGCGTGGGTCCTACAAGGGTGCTATCAGGGACATGCAGCACGGGAAATCTGGAAAGTGCAACTTTGACAGGGTTAAGGGCTTCGGTTTTAAAGCTTCAGGCTTTATCACCCAACCCTACTGAAACCTACAACCTCTGAACCCTATACAACACCAACACTCTCCACGCTATCACGCTGAACCCTGAACCCTAATTTGCTGCAGGTTACGATCAGAAACCCGAATATAGAATTCATCCGGAACCTGCACAGCAAGTAGGTAAGCCTAACCACGAAAAGCATAGCTATGGAGCGGCAAAAATCTCGTCGGAAAGGCACATGGGGCTCCAGTAAGCGTTGGGTGCGGCCTGAACTAAGGGCTTCGGAAGTCTCGGAACCGGGGCCTAAACCATCAGGAAGCCTAAACCCAAAGCCGCGCAGCCTCCAGGTCAGGCTTGGGTAAGTGATCAAGGTGGCCTGTGACAAAGGCCGTCAGCACAATCCTCTCTCCCTTCCACGGCGGTGTGAAATGAAAGCGTTCAAATGCCTCTAGGGTCACGGGCCCTTTTGCCACATCCAAGTCCCGGCCGGCCTAGACGCAAGGCGTCCGTCATCTCAGGGACCGAGCCTGTCGGATCTTCAACCCAAATCTGGCTGCCACTGAACCGCGTCAAAGGTATGACGAGGTTGGGGAACGGTGCATTGCGGGAGTCCTTATGAATTGGAGTCTTGACCCCCTGAAGCACAAAAACCGTTGAGAAGATGAACTCAGGTGAAATCTCCTCGAGCATGGAAAACGCTTGATCACCTCATTCACACAGGGAACAATCCAGACAAGGGTGTGCCAACGGCGATGTTGAAAGCCGGAGCGCCGGGCACATCCATCATCTTGTATAGCGGTGTCCCGCTCCATCCAGGTTCGGTTTTTAAAGGCTTGTAGGTTTTATTCGGGTGGGTGCAGGGTTTAGGGATTAGGGTGGTTTAGGGTTCATGATAGCTTCATGGGAGGAACCCTGCATCAACCTCAATCCGAGAACATAAATCAATCGACCCCAAGACTACTTACATACAGGGTACTCCACACATGCCTAAGCTGCCTAAATACCTCGATCCTCGTCTGTTGCAAGCATACCCTGAATCCTCAACCCATCGCCTGAACAAACCCAAACTCTAAACTCCCAACCCTTAGCCCGAAACCCTAACCCAAAGTCCCAATGTGCCCAAGAACCGGTGTAAAATCCAACGTCATCTCTCCTAATTAGTGAAAGCCTGAACCCATAAGACAATTCCAAAATCTAAGGTGTAGGGCGTTAGTGTGCAGGGACAGAAAGGCGCCTTGCCCGACTTGCGTTTGCGGCCGTGCGAGGACAACAGTTCAACGGCTTCCGCTTTGAGCCGCCACCTCGGTGTACTGTGTTCTGGGTTCTAGCTACAGTCCTCCCAATACTAGCCCAATACTATGGGAAAATAGAGCCTAAGGCCTAGGGGAAAGTCGAAGAGTACCCCGAAGCGCCACATAGGCTCCCAAAGGGTCCTAGGCACTGCTATGGGGGATACTTCCCCTCATCGTATTAAGGATTCCAAATATAGAAACCCTGAATCACCCTGAACCCTAAACCCCTACATTTTTACAGGTACTTTGGAGCCTTTGGGGATCTTATTTTTGCCTCGCCAAGCTAAAGTATCGGGTCGGGGGTCTTGAGTCTACGGAAGGATTTAGGGTTTAGAGATTAAGGGCTTAGGGTTTAGGGTTTAGTGCACAGGGTTTAGGGTCTAGGGGTTGAGGGCTTAGGGTTTCGGGTTTAGGGTTCAGGGATTCAGGGCTTAGGGTTTAGGGATTAAGGGTAGTAAATACTTCGCACAAAGCTTCGACTACGTAGTCACAGTTTCATTTGCGGAATCCAAGCTTACATCGCAAAAACTCAGTATCAAAGACATCAACTCCATGCATGGAAGAGCATCAGCGGTAAATCTTGAAGCTCATCCGACGGCAACGTGTCGACTCAGTCATAGGTAGCTGGAACAAGATTGTCGGGCATACTACAGCATGGATTCGAGTGCGTCTCGTCCAACAAAGTGATACATGGGCACATGAGGGTCTCTGACAGCGCCGTTTGTAGTCTGAAACTCCTTTCGATGAGCAGCATGGATTCGAGTGCGTCTCGTCCAACAAAGTGATACATGGGCACATGAGGGTCTCTGACAGCGCCGTTTGTAGTCTGAAGCTCCTTTCGATGAGCA
>CAJNDV010000947.1:27225-38761 GCA_905221635.1 Symbiodinium sp. CCMP2456
TGTATGTACCTATGTATGCATGTATGTATGTAGGCATGTATGTATGTATGTATGTATGTATGTATGTATGTATGTATGTATGTATGTATGTATGTTGTGCGTATATATATATATGTATAAGATTCAGTCTAATATATAATACAAACGCAAAATGATATATATATATATATACACACACACCACAGAGACATACATATTAAATACACACACACACACATAGAGTCCGAAGATACGAACATTATTAAACGCGGCCCTCATGGTCGTGGACGACCTCATTCCGTAATAGGTATAGTATTTATGGAGTCTCTGGGATAGGCTCCCCTTGTAGCTTCGCGTATGTGGCTTAAACAAAGGGCCCTTAGATAAAGAACATCCACGGTGTTTAAACATGTTAGGGTATGTGCTCTAAACCCTAAACCCTAAACCACGGTTGTTATGTTGGAGTCTAGGGCTTCGTTTCAGGGCTCAGCGCTGCTTTTGCCCTCAATCCTAGACCCTGAACCGTACACCCCAAACCACAGGGCTCAGGGGTCAAATTTAGAGTTCAAGGCCTCGCATGCGCATGTCAGGAAAACGCTCAAAAAATAGAAGGAGCGACTTACCGAGTAATATAGAAGTGGAGCATATAAATAGCATTAACAACCTCAGAGTCCAGACATTCTTCTGGCCTTGTTCTAAGTACCAGGACCCCTGTCCCCTGAATCCCCAAACCCTAAAAACCCCATTTAGACCCTCAGTTGTAGAGCCGTGACAGGCGCCCCATAAAGGCCACACTCGCCATATTATGCCTTGCAGGGAGGCTCAGGAAGGTAAACGAAAGCCATTGTACTCTGCCGCTCAGCCATGCCAGACCTTTGGGACTTATGCCGGAAGAAATACATGACAGGGTTTAGGGTTTAGGGTTTAGGGTTTAGGGTTTAGTTTAGGGATGCACCACCATCTCTGGCATCTGCACGACGGTGCTCCACAGCTAAATCTTCGCAGCATGCTTGCGCTCCGGTTCAGAGCTGTACCCGGTACTCCAAGCATCAAGGGGCGCAAAGAAAGGATTCAACCAAGTCGATACTTGGAGGATAAGGGGCCTAGCAAGTAAGGTTATAAGTCCCTAATTGGGGCTATAAGTATATATAAGTACAGTTAACCTTAATTATAACCCTACTTACTAAGTCCCGTGATCCTTTAAGTAAAAACCCTAAAACCGTAAACAGGAACTCTCCCGAAGTCTGCACAAAGTCCTTTTCCTCAGTGCGCTTATCAACAAATCCTGCGCCAGGACGACCACCGGCCACCATGGTGTCTCTAATTTAGGGTTTAGGGTTTAGGGTTTACCACCATGTTGTCCCGGACTTTAATCCTAACCCCTAAACCGTAAACCCTAGATCCTACGCCCGAAACCCTCCGGAAGGGAGTAGGGTCTGCCCCGACCAAAGAGTATTACGTAGCCCTGCCTGTTGAGCTTGGGCTCCTGGGCACTAGGGTTTAGGGTTTAGGATTTAAGCTTTGGGATTTAGGATTTGGGGTCTCTAAGGTTTAGGGTTTAGGATCTAAGGTTTAGGGTTTAGGCTCAAGCCTACATATCCCAAGTCCAGATCAAGTCCGAAGCCTTCGGAACCTTCGCCAGCGACCCTCCAACTCCTAAACCCTCAACTCTATATGGGCAGTTCTCTAAAATAGTGTCCCTCAGGGTGCCGTACTATATTTGGGACCCCCAAAACCCGAATTTAGAGAACTACCTACATCCTAAGCGTCATGCCGAAGGAGAGGCCCAAAAATCTAAAACCTCCTACGCCAAACACCAAGCCTATCAACTCTAAACCCAAACCCTAAACCCTAGACTCTAAACCCTAACCCCTCAACCCTAAACCCTAAACCCCTCAACCCTACACCCTTAACCCTCAACTCTAAACCCAAACCCCAAAGCCCTAAACCCTCCCGATCCTGAGCAGCTCTCGGCTTTCTGCGAGACCGTGGCGATGGTTCGCCTTACTTTGCCTGCTTCAATGATACTGTTGAGGACACCCCTCAACCCTAAACGCTAAACCCTAAACCCTAAACTTCTAAACCCTAAACCCTCAAGCCTCAACCCTAAACCCTAAACCCTAAACCCTCAACCCTACACCCTAAACCCTAAACCCGAAGCTAGGGTTTAGGGTTTAGGGTTTATGGACCTTAGGGGCCCTAGACTAGGGGAGTGATGGTACATCCCTTATTATGGGAACTGCAGGATTTATATCATCAGCCGGATAGCTTCGGATTTAGGGGGTTGAGGGTTCAGAGTTTAGGGCACATGGGCTTAGTTAGGTTTAGGGTTTAGGGTTTAGGGTTTAGGGTTTAGGCTTTAGGGTTTAGGGTTTAGGGTTTAGGGTTCAGGGTTTAGGGGACTATATGAGGGCTTAGTTAGGTTTTTGTGGGGGCCCAGAACACCGCTGAACTAAGCAATATCCTTAAAATTCTGACGTGGGCTCATTCTTAGCACAATTTGAGGGCCAACCCTCACCCTCTGTCGTCTTGCGATCTCACAGGTATTTCGGGTCAAAGGCTTTTTCAAAGGTCTCCGAGCAGCCTCTGCCTTTAGGGCTGTAGAGTCTTAGGGTTTAGGGCTTGGGGTTTGGGCTTTCGGGATCAAGGGTTTATGGTTTAGGGCATAAGGGCTACGGGGTTTAGGGCTTCAGGGCTTCAGGACTTTAGGTCTAGGATCCCGCCGCAGCATGGCGTACAACGGCGCCGAGAGAACCTTGGCCGTTTCGGCAGCCAAAGGCACCTTAAACATAGGGATTCGAAGCGTTCGGCGTCTCTCCATCAGCATCACCACTGCGGTCTTCTCGAGGCATGTCAAGTTACTATAAACAGGATACCCTATTTATTTCTATAGATCATAATTGAAATTACGTTTCTTAACTTCTTAACAGGAATCCAGCCAAATTTGCCGGCGCTGCCACTGCAGGGTATTGTGGGCTTCCGTTTTGGCCCGACTGAAGACAGTGCTGTACCCACAGGGATGTGGCTTGCATGTGGCTCCGCAGCAAACGAAACCCACAGCGTCGGGTGTTCTAATGTATGGAATTCGACATAGGGCCGTGGCACGGCAACATGCCAGGGCTTGTCCGTTTCCCAAACCCTAAACCCTAATCCCTAAACCGTAAGCCCTAAACCAAAAACGGTAGCCCCCGATTGTAAAGCACAGCAGTGCGGACCTGCAAGCAGTAGCAAGTAGCAATCCTGCATCACCTTTCACGTGCCGGCACAATTGGTCCCGCAACCAGGGAAAGTTCGGGCGACCGGAGTCCTGATAAAAGCTAAGAGTGACATCAAGACTGTCTACCGTTTAGGAGTTTAGGCCTAGGCGCAATGCCGAAAACCGAAGCCAAAACTCAAGAAGCTTTCCATGCCTAGATATCACAGCCAACCCCCCCCCCGAGCCGTCATCCGATCCCTCTAAGGTTAAAACTTCGCCCAATGGACCCTTCTTTACTTCAAGGAACATAGCACTTACTGACTAGGGTTATGAATAAAACGTTAAATATACCGTATATAAACACGGAAAACCCCAAGTAAGGTACTTACAACATCTTACAACCTTACTCGCTAAGTTACTGAGTCCCATGATCCTCCAAGTACCCTCGCCCCGATACCTCCAGATCGATAGGTTTCGGCCGCGCCCAAATTCACTGAGCCCAAAAGCCTACAACACCGAAACGCTGGAGTGGGGCTTTCTCGAAGCCAGCAATGTCGGAACCCAGGATCAGAACCCTAGCTTTGGGTTTAGGGTTTTGGGTTTAGGGCTTAGGGTTTAGGGGTTTAGGGGTTTAGGGTTTAGCCATATAGCCGTAAAAAATCGAAACCCCTAGACGCACGAAGGGAGCGTGGGAGTGATGGGATCTCGCCTGCTGCTTTCTCCACGCCTTTCTCATTGAAGGACTTGGACGAAATGCGCCTGGTCGGTTAGTGTTTACCTTTTGCAGTTCCTCTTAAATGTAGGGGCCTTATAATTATCCATAATATGTTGGGGGTCCCTTAATATAGTTATAGTATAATCCTATCCAACTCCCTATTCTAAATATTAAGGCCCCTATATTAGGTTTGTTTAGGAGGGGGAGGTGTTGCAGGAGTTACGCAGACTTCTCTTGGACCATAGAGGGTGTTAGAGGATATATATATATATATATATATATATCCTGTTTTATGGGCGATGGGGTCAAGTGTCTAGGGCGGTTAGATTCGGATAGATTAGATGATCAGAATTCAGCGAAGGCTGTTGTAGAGCTTCGGTTGGGGGCTGTGGGATTTATGGTTGAAGGATTGAACCGGTTGAAGCTTGAGGGAAAGCTAGTTAAGGGTTTTACAACGTCAGTGACCACCACCGACGGTATTTGGGGATTTCCGACATAGGGGACCCTATGATAGTACCCTAAATAGTAGGATCCTTATTATAAGGACCCCTAAACCCTAAACCCTAAACCCTAAACCCTAAACCCTAAACCCATAAGGTACCCCCCTCAATTTTCGGAAACTCCCATTTCTTTCTGCCACAGACGCCTGGGTGTACCAAAGTCCCCGGGGGACCTGCGGCCGCTCCCTTTAGGGTTTAGGGTTTAGGGTTTAGGGTTTAGGGTTTAGGGTTCATGAATTCAAGCAGATTCCCACTCTACGTCTACTCCTCACAGGGCCACCAGACACTATATCCCGGCTAAAGTTTTAAAGTCTATAAACACTGAACCCATAAAGCCTGAGATGCAAGTACAGACAGAGAGAGAGAGAGAGACAGAGAGACAGAGAGACAGAGAGAGAGAGAGAGAGACACAAACAGAGAGAGAGAGAGAGACACAGAGCGAGCGCGATGGAGGGAGAACGAGGCAAAGGGTGCTTCAAACGTACATATCTGCTTGTTGGATGCATCAAAGCAGAAGCATCGTCTCTTGGGTCCCATAAACCCTAAACCCTAAACCCTAAACTCAAGCCTAAACCGTAAACCCTATACCCTAAACCCTAAACGCTAAACCCTAAACCCTAAGATCTAAATCCTTAACCCTAAACCCAAAACCCTCTAAATGCTAAACCCTAAACCCTAAACCCTGAACCCTTAAGATGCCGCCAGGGCACTGGTTCAGGCGCTCGTTGAATTGAACTTCTTGCGCGTTGGTCTGCACATTGAGGTTTTGGTTTAGAGCCTAGAGTTTAGGGTTTAGGGATTTAAAAGGGGTTTGGGGGCTAAGGGTTTAGGGAATAGGGGTTTAGGGTTGCGGCCCAATATGTTTAGGGCCCAGGGTTTCAGCTTGGGGGAGAAGAAATGGACGAAGGCTGCGCGGTTTGTTTCAGGGGGAGCAGATAGACTCCATGTCTTTTAAGCAAGTCCGTTGCCCAACAACCACTGGCCTGGTTGATTCATTCATTCACATCCGTTGCGGATGTGTACTTGCAGATATGCAAAAGCAAGACATAGCTAGACCTGCAAGAACACTGTTCCAAACTCCGACACCCCCAAACGCTTTTCTAATTGATCAAGGCCCCTTAGCCTTCAACGCTAGACCCCCGAAACGCTAAACCCGTTCTTTTGTAAAAGCTCTCGGGCTTAGGGTTTAGGATTGGAGCATGGAGCTCGGAAAGTAGCGACGTGTTTTGGGTTGTTTTGGAAACCTTACCCGCGGCATGAGGGTGTCCTTTGAATCTAGCACAATCTAGCACAAAGTCGGCTTAAAGGTTCCTGAGAGATTTCTAGATTGAGGGCTCAACAAACAAGGGGGCTTAACAACTAGAATGGGGTCTCAGGGTATGTTTCTCTGGTACGCCTACTTAAAGGATCCTGGGATCCTCCACGTACAGTAGGGACTTTCCTGGGGCACTACTGCTGTCCTCTTCTTCTTCCTCGATCTCCCGCGAGACATTCCGGAGGAACTGAGCGATGACGTGCATACCTTGCGGGATGGCTCTGAACCGGTACCCATAGGCCCTAAAGTAGTTCCTGTTTGGGGTTCATATATAGAACCATATAAGGTAACCCCAAAAAGGAAGTACTATAGGGCCTATGGGCAAGTATCTAGGTCCCCCAGTCGCCCGTTGTAAGAGGGGCAATCGTTTGCACACTAACGGTCGAAAACAGCGCAAAACAGCACTACTGGGAGATCTAGATCTACCAGCGACCACAACAAGGACAACAAAACCTGTTCGTATTCAGACATCAACGATGGTAGTCTAAGGTTTAGGGTTCAAGGTTTAAGGTTTAGAGGCCACATCTATGCAAGGAAAGCTGCAATGAACATAATTCAACAAGGAATCCCAAAACCCCAAAAACTTAGACCATGCAAAGTCCGATGCTGCAACTCTAACCCTGCAAACCCTACAGCAGAAGACCAAGAACCCAAAGACCGGAGCCTCTGAGCCTCCAGAAACCTCGGACATGAATCCCACTTAGAAGGAATATATATATATATATATAAACATGGGACTTAGATATATATATATATATATGTATATATAGACATATATATATATATGGGACTTAGTAACAAAGGTTTAGGGTTTAGGGTCTTACAGGACAAGGGGGACTTAGTAACAAGGGTTTAGGTGACAAGGGTTTAGGGTTTAGGGTTTATAGGGTTTTACAGGATTATGGGACTTAGCAACAAGGGCTTAGGGTTTAGGGTTTAGGGCTTTACAGGATTGTGGGACTTAGACTTAGTATCAAAGATTTAGGGTTTATGGTTTTACAGGATGATGGGACTTAGTAACAAGGGTTTAGGGTTTAGGGGTTTACAGGACTAGGGGACTTAGTAACAAGGGTTATAAACGGTTATGACATTGCGGTTAAGACAAAGGTAGCTCAACTTTTAGTTACACATAATCCAAATTAAAGTACTTTATAACCTTACTTGCTAAATCCGATGATCCTCGAAGTAACCCGAACGCCCCAAAACCTGCTGTGGGCTACCGCCAATACTGCTTATTAGAGACTCAAAGCATATTATGGTTCCCTGATCAGGAAACCTCAATACCTTAGCCCCTCAGACAATCCGAACATGTGTGTTGTTGCAGGTCCAAACATCCCAAAGAAAGAACAGACCAAACAAGTACCCAGGAGGCGTATAGAACTGAGAATGCAAAACACAACCATTCCAAACCTAAGTACTAAACCCTAAAAGCCCTAAACCCAAAGCCCTAAGACTCTGAACCCAAGGAACACCTTTGGAATTGAGTGTCTCAGTTTTGGGCTTCTGGGCAGTAGGGCTCCAGACCGAAAGGCTTTGAGGGTTCCTTTCTGTCCATAGTATGGCGTCCTTATAGGGTTTAGGGTTTAGGGTTTAGGGTTTAGGGTTTAGGGTTTTAGGGTTTCGGCCTGTTCGGATTAGTTCCGAAGAAAGTGTGTTTCTGGAATATTGGTGTTTAGGGCTTGCCATCTACATGTAGGGGTACAGGATTCGGCTTGTTGTTCTGCGATTCGGGGGTTCAGCGTCTAGGAGCCTAGGAACTACCTATAGAGTCATAACCTGCCCCTTTTTCGGGTACTTTCCTGTACATGGATCCCAGCCATAAAACTAAATACTACCTTGCAAAAACCGAAAAAAGAGGTAGGTCCTGACCCCTAAAAGTAGGACGTAGGTCTAGCGCTTATTGGGTTGGGATTTAATCTCGAGCTTAAGGTTTCAAGGCAAGCCGAGGATATCGGACATAGGGTAGACCCCGGACTACCCTAAACCCCTTAACTCTAGCTCTTCCTGGAGCCAGAAAGCTAACCCTACACACTTCAGGTGTCTTGCTGTGGAATCCTTATTTGAGCAAGGGGCATATGATCTGAACTATAGTGTTCGGGTTTCAACATCTGGACCCGAAAGCTTTCTGCAGCTTCGGCGTTGGGCCTAGTATACACGATGTTCGTGTTGCGGGTTCAGAACTGCTTTCCATGAACGAACCCTTAACTCTAAGTTTTTGTGTTGGGGCTGTTAACCCTAAACCCAAAACCCAAACCCTAAACCCTAACACCCGAACACCCTAAACCCTAAACCCTAAACCCTAAACCCTAACACCCTAAACCTTAACACCCTAACACCCTAACACCCTAAACCCAAAACCCTAACACCCTAAACCCTAGACCCTAAACCCTAAACCCGGTCTGTCTGTCTTGCAGGTGCGGTGCCCAGGTAGACGCAGACGCACGTGAGCACAACAGCCAACATTCCTGTGGGACACGCAAGAACCACGTAGTATAGGGGCCTTAATTGGAGTACTTGGAGGATCTCGGGACTTAGAAAGTAAGGTTGTATGTCCCTTAATTGGAGTTATCCCAAACCCCAGACCCGAAACCCTAAACCCTAAACCCTGAACCCCAAACCCTTAATCAAAACTCCTAAACCCCAAACCCTAAACTCTAAACCCTAAGGCCTGTACCTCTTACTGCGGTGTGGAGAAGTTCCAGGCCCTGAAGCCAAGAAGAGACCTGACCCTTTTCGCCTCCTCCCCCGAGCCCTCAACCCTGCTGGGGCTTAGTGTTTGGGTTTAGGGTCTTGGGTTTAGGGTTTAGGGTTTAGGGTTTAGGGTTTAGGGTTTAGGGTTT
The DNA here is from genome assembly GCA_905221635.1 of Symbiodinium sp. CCMP2456. Taxonomy (NCBI): domain Eukaryota; class Dinophyceae; order Suessiales; family Symbiodiniaceae; genus Symbiodinium; species Symbiodinium sp. CCMP2456. The sequence goes on from CAJNDV010000947.1 coordinate 35,771, forward strand.
AGGGTCTAGGGTTTAGGGGTTTCGGGTTTATTTTTTTGGGTTAGGGTGCTGCAATCCCCCAAACTTCCAAATTCACTCACCAAGCCCCGGCACCTTAAGTGACAAGTGCCAATGCGATTTTAGGGGCCACCTTAACCCCAAACAACCTTTTTTAAGGACTTAGACAAAGAAATCATAAGAAGGAGCCCTACAAAAGGTAGGTTCTTTGGGGTCCAGTTAGGGTTTAAGGATTCAGGGTTTAGGGTTTAATTAGGGCTGAAGGATTCCGGGCTAGTGCAGGGTTTTCGGTTTCAGGGTTTAGGGCTCCGTCGCGAGTTTACAATAAGGCCTGTCGGGCCAGTCATCGTAGGTGTGTTTAGGGTTTAGGGTTTAGGGTGTAGGGTTCAGGGTTTCTGGTCCCTTGATGGGTCCCCACACATCTGGTAAGTCACTCTTTGCATGAGGAGCAGGGACAAAAGAGATCCTAGTGTGAAGAACATCCCCGCTGGAGGTAACATGCCCCAAACCTCTGTTCTAGTCATCAAGACCCCTTTACTACGGAACCCTTGTAAGAAAAACATTAAAGGAACCCTCTTCAAAAGTTGAGGCCCCCTTGAAAGCCCTAAACCCCAGACGCGAACCCCCCAAGGCATACGGTTTCAGCATCGTAGGCTCTCTTTGTTGTCAGGGGCTTAGGGTGCTTCTATTTGTGTGTAGGATGCTTAGAGCTCGAGCCCTCAGCCCCAAAAAGTTCAGGGTTTCGAGTGGCTTCGAACCCGCCCCCCCGAAACACGAAGCATGCTGCACCTGGTAGTGCTCTACATTACGGTCTTTATATATGGATGCCGTACCATCTTGGTGACCGAAAAAGGGATCCTAACTTCGATAGGGTTTAGGGTTTAGGGTTTAGGGGTCCCTAAACCCCTAAACCCTAAACCCTAAACCGTGGCTAAGTACCCTCATACTGGCCTGCGAGGATGAATGTCACCGTGACAGATGGGTTGGAGATGAGAACAACCTGAGCTGTGGGGCAAGGGTGTAGTGTTTTGGTTTGGGGGTTTCGGGGTTTAGGCTGTGGTTTTGCGCGTTTCGGGGTTTAGGGTTTGCGTTTGTGGAGTTTGGTGTCGAGGGTTAGGTTTGTGGGTTTGGGGTTGTAGGGTTTAGCATATTGGAGCTCGAGTGCTGGTCAAGTCGTTGATCCCCCCTCTCTTGTAGAACACTTCTATTAACCCCTGGAATCCTTCAAGGAACCATCAAAGGGATCCTACTCAAACTTGTTAAGTATTCTAATTTGCTACGGCCTCTACGGGTATATGGACACTCTTCCCTCACTTGTACGTATCTGTACTATTGCTTCGAGCTTGTCGTGAGGATAGGTGTACCCGGCTATGCATGACAATCAAGTTGAGGAAGGCAACACGGAGGCTACTGTAACCATGTGGGAGATTCCCAAAATAAGGGACCCTATGATAGTACCCTAAATAGTAGGTCCCGTATTATAAGGACCCCCAAAATAAGGCACCCCTATTTTCGGAAACTCCCATGTTACTACGAACCAGGAGAAGAATGAGGCGAAGAAGAGTCGTCACGAGCATACTAGCAGCAGCTAAGCAGAGCAAAACCCGAGTCTCGCGCTGCCTTTTGGGTTGCAACTAACATCCGCTTCAGGGTTTAGTGTTTAGGCTTCATTGCAGGTGACAACCAACACTCCACACCCTTTACCGGCGGACCACAAGCCCTACAGACCAACAACCCTACCAGTCCACTCAAAAACAAACCGAACGTTTAAGCCGTGAAAACCCCAGGCCCGAAATCTATTTCAGCCCCGGCGACCGAAAGCCCTTGGAGCACGTCTGCTACGTGGCTGCGCTTCGGAAAGTCTCGTGTCTACACGCCGCGGGACGGTGGACTTCGCCAGGAAAATCATGCTGAGGGCATTTCTGCAGCTACAACTACTTATGTAATGGTGGTCGTCGTCGATGCCCTAAACCCTATACCCTAAACCGCCCTAAACCCTTGACCCTAAACCCTAAAGTCGCTGTTGGTCGTCGTCCTCCTCCTCTTCCTCCTCTTCCCGGGACTCCTCCTCGCCACAGCCTGCCTTGCACTACATTTACAGCAAGCGAAGGTCTGATCCTCCTGAAGATGAGCGTTCGTGATATAGGGGCCTTAATAGTTAGACTAGGGTTTGGGGGGGTACATTATACCATAATTATAACACAAGGAACCCCCAAACATCGACAACTATACAAGGCCCTTTTCTTAGCATTATACTATATAACCCTATAACATAAGGAACCCGATTAAAAGTATAGGTAACTCGGAAGGCCCTTATATTAGACGAAACCCCTAAACCCTGCACCCCTATAAACCCATAAACCCCTAAACCCTAAACCCCTAAACCCCTAAACCCTAAACCCCCAAACCCCTATACTAAACCCCCAAACCCCTAAACCCCTAAACCCCTAAACCCCTAAACCCCTAAACCCTAAACACTAAAACCCGAGGCCCCTTTTTTGAGACGGCTGGGGTTTGTGTAACGACTCTGGGCTTCGGAGCTTCCTCGAGGGAATTCCGAAGACTCGACGCCACTAAGACCTAAAACCCTGAACCACACACCCTCCATGCGGGTTTGGGGTTTCGGGTTTAGGGGTTTTTAGGGCTTCGGGTTTAGGGGTTTTAGGGATTCGGGTTTAGGAGTTTTTAGGGATTCGGGTTTAGGAGTTTTTAGGGATTCGGGTTTAAGAGTTTTAGTTTAGGGCTTAGGGTTTAGGGTTTAGGGTTTCGGGGTTAGGGGTCCATGAAAAGGGCCCGGCAACACATGAAAGCCGTCCCCCTGTATAACCCAACCCCAAAGCCTAAAGCGCTCATCATAGAACTCTTGTAAGACTCCCTGAACAAACCCTATTCGAATTTCCAAGGCCCCTATCCCCGGTTCTAGGACCCTTATGAGCAGACCTGCACCAAACAACTTCTTCTAACTATTCAGGCCCCAAACCCTGAACCCTAAAC
>CAJNDV010000947.1:39558-50102 GCA_905221635.1 Symbiodinium sp. CCMP2456
GGTTTGGTGGTTTGGGGTTTAAGGGTTGAGGCTTTAGGGTTTAAGGGTTTAGAAACACCTGATTCCGCCGCAGTGAGGGTTACGGATCAAGGGGCCGTAGTGGGGGTGTAGGGTTTTGGATTTAGGGTTTAGGATCTCCTCGCATTTACACAACTTGTTCCACAAGGATCTCCTTGGGCACTTAGATGGTGGGATGTGGGTTTTAAGATGCCCCTAGGTTCTGAACATGTGCGGGCATCACCAAGGGGTGGGATCTCCTTCAGTGCAGTAAAATGGCAAGCGGGGGGAGGTGGTAGGGTTGATGATACAAATCCTGCACTACCCATACTAAGGAATGCATCATAATTCCCATAGTTTAGGGTCCTTAAGGTAATGCAGGATATATATCATCAACAGTGGGGTGGGTTTGGGGCGTTGTTTTTGTTTTTGGGTGGCGGTTTCTTAAGATTAACAGGGGCGCTGGGGTTGTATAAGGGCTCCATAACGGCTTTGTCCGGGCATGTCGATGCTTGTGTAGTGGGCTTGCGATTCGAAACCCTAAACCCTAAGCCCTAAATCCTAAACCCTAAACCCTAAAAGGCCATTGTGAAGAAGGCTTCTGGTTCATGGCATCACGAGCTTTGAGTGCCTTTAAATCAGGGCGCAAGCGCGTTTCAAACTCACCAGGGTGTACAAGTGGTTTCCTGGTGTTTCTGACGGGCTTTTTTCGTTAAGGCTTCTACAAAAACCCGAAACCCTAAACGCTAAACCCTAAACCGTGGTTCCCCAGTCTCAGTTACAGGAGTCAGGTTTGAGGGTCACAAAAGGAGTGTAGGGTTTGGGGCTTTGGGGGCTCTGGTTTCGGGCTGCGGGTTCGAGAACTGATTTCTAACGTCTTTTATGGTTTAGGGTTATAGGGTCTGAGGTTTAGGGCTTGGAGTTTAGGGTTTCGGGTTTAGGGTTTAGAGTTTAGGGGTTTAGGGCTTAGGGTTGTTTAGGGTTTAGGGTTTAGGGCTTGGGGTTAAGGGGTTTAGGGCTTAGGGTTCTGCGTTTAGGGTTGAGGACTTAGGGCATGCTGCGCAAAAAGTTCACTCGCACTGGGCTTTCTGAGCTAGGCGAGCAACCTGGGCAAAACAAGAGGTACTTGATGTCACTTGTAAAACGCTCATGGAGGGGCCTTAACAATCAGAATAGGGTTGTACAGTTTTTGGGACATGTTGTACGCAAGCTATCTATATCAACGAACCCTAAGAAATACTCATGGTAGTTAGTAAGGTTTCTATAGCATGAAACATACGCACTTGTCTAGGTTTCTACAGTATGCCCCGAGCCATACACTTCCGAATCCCCGCACCTGAATCTTTCCGTGGTACTGTCACTTTGATGGCAGTGGGCTTAGGGTTTAGGGTTTAGGGCTTTGGGTTTAGGGTTTAGGGCTTAGGACTTAGGGTTTAGGGTTGAGGGCTTAGGGTTTAGGACTTTGGGCTTAGGGTTTAGGGTGAGGGATTTAAGGTTTAGGGTGAGGGATTTAAGGTTAAGGGTCTGCTAGCATCGGCTATGCTCTTTCTGCTTCTGGACCTACACTCTGAAGGGCTGCATTTTCTCTGATAGGCCCTAAACCGTATTCCAGCTCTGCAACTGACAGGCCTGGTCGGAGACAAGCTGAACACCTACACAAGACCTAGTGTTGGTAAGGTTTTGCAGGCATCGAACCCTAAACCCTAAACCCTAAAGGTTGCGACTTTTGTTCTGGGGCAGCGGGGTTTCACGACAGCATGTCAAGTGGCGGAATATTGAAAACTATTTTTAGTCCAGAAGCCTCCATGGCCCTGCCGGCTCCGGTGTAGGGTTTAGGGTTTAGGTAGGTCCGTTGGTCATTGGGTGGGGTCTGGCCAAGGTACTCCTGCTTGGGAGAGGTTCTGCATGAGTATGCTATTGACTCCACTCATGCTTCTGCACTGGATGGCTGACCAATTCTGGCTTCACCATACATGTCTGTAGACTTATCGGCTTGCTTCCTCATTCTGGAGCATTGCGCTGAACCTTGTGCATCAAGCTGCATCTGCTTATGAATTCAGAAGAAACCCTTTCATTACTTCAATTAAGTCCAAAGCTCCAAACCCTACTAAGCTTCAAGCCCCGAAGCCCAAACCCCAATATAACCCTACACCCACAACCCAAAACCCAAAGCTTTAAACCAACCTGAAACCCTAAAACCCTAAAGTGCCAAGCCAAGCTTCCGCCTGATCGTTGAGGAACGGCTTACACCAGGAGCAGAGGGCCATGACGATACCAGAGATGATAGGATACCTTTGGGGTTTAGGACTTTGGGGTTGTGGGCTTGTGGGTTTCGTTGAAGGGTTTGGGTTTTTTGGGGTTTGGGGTTTGGGGTTTGAGCTTGGGGCTTGAGCTTTGTGTGATTCTTTGATCTCTCTTGACCTATGCGAATACTATGAACAAAATGCGCGTGATTCAAACACGTAAGATAGTCACCTGGCGAGTAAAGACGTTCCCATAAAGGGACCCGTGTAGAACCCATTATAGAACCTGAAACCCGGTTTGAAAACTTTATACAACCCTGATAGTACCCTTATAGTACCTCCAATAGATTAAACAGAACCCCTGAAGAACCGAAAACCTTTATATAACCCTGATTGTACCCCTCATAGTACCCCCAATAGTAGATTATATAGAACCCCTTAAGAACTTTAAACCTTTATATAACCCTGATTGTAGCCTTGTAGTACCCCCAATAGGAGATTATATAGAACCCTTAAGAACTTTAAACCTTTATACAACCCTGATTGTACCCTATAGTACCCCCCAATAATAGATTATATAGAACCCCTTTGAGAACTGTAAACCCTTACAGGACCCTGAAAGCACCCAAAACCTCTCTTAAGGGCCCTAAAGCCTAAACCCTAAACCCTAAACCCTAAACCCTAAACATCCCTTAAGGGCTATTTCTCGTGGAGGATTCGTCTTGGAGCCGGGGGTCTATTGCCCCTGGTAGCAAATAGAGGGTTTAAGGTTTAGGGTTTAGGGGTTTAGGGTTTAGGGGTTTAGGGTTTAGGGTTTAGGGTTTAGGGTTTAGGGTTTAGGGGCACCCAAAACTTGCGCGCAAGCATTGCACTGAGGCTTGGGGCTTTAGGGCTTAAAGGCTTCGAGCTTGCAAGAAAGGCCTTAGAGTTTATGCGTCTGGTGCTTAGGGTTTATTTCTTTCGGGTCGAGGGCTTCAGGGTTATGGGCCTTGCGTTTCGTGGCCTGAACGCCGACAGGCCCCTACTGTGCCAATTGGGTTCTAGGCTTTAGGATTAACGCGGAGCAGAGAGGGTCTACAAGGAACCTTTCCCTGTTTGTTGGCAGACTTGATGTTTTGGAGAAGCTGAAAGTTGCTACTAGGATTCTCCGGTACCCGGTTGCTCCAATAGTAACACCCAGCAAAGAACAGCAAGCGAATCAAACGACCCACACCGCCTAAACCCTAAACCTTAAACCCAACTTGAAGCCTAAATATCAAGCCCACAACCCTGCAGACGCGAAGCCCTGCAAACCCTGCACCGCATAACTTTCAACTGCTAAACCCCCCAAAAATCTTCTCCAAAACTCCTAAACCCCTAAGCCTTAAACCCTCAATCCCTTATACGAAGCCTAGAGGCCCCTTAAGGAACTCTTCAAGGAACCCTGGAACCCCTATAAGCCCTCAGCCCACACGAACAGGCCAGGCACAGAAGAAGCTTTGCCTTGTCATCCTGGGCTTAGTGATTGGTAGTTTAGGGTATTGAAATATTTAGGTACTTGAACAAGTTTGGGTTTCAGGGTTTAGGATTTTACTCAGGGTTTAGGGCTGTGGGGCTTTAGGGTATTAGGGCTTGTTGGTTTTAGGGCTTAGGGTTTGCTGCAGGTCTTTAGGGGTTTGAGGTCGCTATCCACGCAGCCCTAGCTCCCAAATGTCACATGTTTAGGCAATTCAAGCGGCACGGATTCGACAAGAGACCTTCTCTTGAGACTCCTAGGACACTCGCTGATGTTATCAATACTGTTGCTGCTCGCTACCATGTGCCATGAAGGGCATGATGATGCTCCCTTCAATGCATCGAGATTACTTCAAAACTGCTGTGCGTAGCATGGCAGTGCCATCTAGTCAGGATAACATGAGCAGATTTCCTCAACCCTAAACCCTAAACCCCCAAACCCTAAACCTTAAACCCCAAAGCCCATGAGCCGCATCGCTCGTCCTGAACCCTTTGCAAAGAAACACTTGCGACATCCTTCCTGCCGTGCGTTCTACCTATAGTCTCCATTGTAGTTCCTTTTTGGCGATACCTTATAAACTCGTTAATATATATTTGGTTAAACCAAAAAAAGGAACTACAATGGAGACTATAGGTACTTGTGTACGAGGCCGAATCTTGATAGGACTCCACTGCTACGCTTGGTGATCGCTGAACTATGCCGCAAATGCTTGAGACGACGTTAAACCCTAAACGATAGACTCCAAACTCTAAACCCTAGACCCTAAAACCCCCAAGAAAGACCCTAAAACCTAAACCTCAAGCCAACTTCAAAAAAGAAAAGAGCCCGAAGTCCCAAGGCCTTAAACACTCCTTTAGCTCTTGGGTTCCCTTCACGAGATATCCTACCAATTGGAACCGTGAGAGCTCCCAGGAACTCTGAAACCTCGGCCGGTGTTCGAAAACTCTACGGCTTTAGGGTTTATGGGGTTTAGGGCTTATAGGGTTTAGGGTTTAGGATTTAGGGCTTATAGGACTTAGGGCTTATAGGGTTTAGGGTATAGGGTCGGTTTAGGGCTCATAGGGTTTAGGGTTTAGGGGTTCCAGACTTGGGGAGGGCTGCTTCAAGGTTCAGAGTACAGGATCTGGGGTTGGTCTAGGATTCGGCCCTAACCCCCCCAGGTACCTACTATATAGGGTACCAGAGCCCCTAGGGCCATATATAGTAGGTACCAGAGCCCCTAGGGCCATATATAGTAGGTACCTGGGGGGTTAGGGCAGGGCTTGGTGTTCAAAGTCCAGGATTTGGGATCCGGGCTTAGGCTCCAGGGTTCAGAGTTTGGCTTCGGGTTAAGAAAGGGGCCTTAATAATTACCTATACTATTTTGGGGGTTCCTTGTTATAAAACATAGTAGAATATTCCCCAACACCCTATTCCTATATTACCAGCTTTTGGGGGGGTTGGTTGCTCACATGACGACGATTGCCATCGGTGCATGACATGCCTTAATGTCGGATGGGGGTACCTTACCTGGAGCGATACGTTAGCAACCCTAATGCTAGGAAGTTCAGGGTTTAGAACAAGCATCGTCCGCCACCGAGGTGTAGGTCAGCAGAAGCATGATCTGCAGAGCAGCGTGGAGGACACAAAAGATTAGGTAAAAGGTCGACACACTTCAGAAAGTACTTATCGAGGACTTCAGGGTCAAGGGGCGGAGTAGGGGCAAAAGGTGCTGCAAAACTAGATTATTCAGAACAAGCCTCGTCGATACCTGCCTATCAAGCCACCCGATCTTCCCCTAAGGGTCCAAGTGCCTAACAATCATATACTCTCCCAAATATTAACCTAGATAACTACTATCCGCAACCAAAGTACCCTATGATGGGGTCCTTTGGACCCTTAAGGTATAGACTCCTACCATCCTCTAAAATCCCCAAAATAAACCGACGATCTGTTCTCCTCCAAGGCTTCGAAATCCAGGCGTCGGCCATCAAAGGCTGGCCAACGCTGAACCGGCATGGCAAGCTCCTGAGCTTCGGGGTTTGGCTCTTGGGCTTCGGGGTTCAGGGTTTAGGGATTATAGTACTTATCGTCTATTCTAGAATACTATGAGAGTACACTCTAGTAGATGTATCATAGGTTTGCTTCGGGGGGCTAGGGACAGGGTTTCGCTGATTGAGCGCTTAGGTCCTGAACGCAAGGCTTAGGATTCGGCACTGCAGGCCCTGGTACGGTTGATGATATTAATCCTGCACCCAGAATAAGGAATATACCATAATTCCCATAGTTTTTGATCGATAATGCAGGATTTAAATCATCAACCGTAGGAAGGTTAAGGGATGAGCATCTTGAAGTTCAGGATGTCGGGTGTCGGCTTTGCATTGTGAGCCCCCACAGATTTAGGGCAAACACGGTGTTCAAGCATGAAGCTTAAGGTTCGTGTGGCAAGCTCCCGCAGACTGGCTTTAAGTAGGGATTTCAAGCGTAGGGCTTCGGGCTGGGAGGGAGCATGTTATCCAGGCCTGTGAGTTTGAGTTTTTCTGTCTTAAGAGTCTACACATTTGGGGGTTTTTGAAAATAGGGGAACCTAATATTGTACCCTAAATAGTAGGCTCCTTATTATAAGGACCCCAAAATAAGGTACCCTAATGTTCGGAAACTCGCATTTGGGATTTAGGGGGTTTGGGATGTGAGCTAAGCTAGAGTCTTGCATGCTTGAAGAGGTCCTACACTCCTGGGCATACCAGCAAAGGCTACATAGCTGTGTATTGGAACACTGCAGCTCCATGTCTTGGAGGCTTTAACAGTCACCCCTCCAAACGAACACCCAAACCACTCAATACCCTGAAGCCCTAAACTCCAGCCCAGAAACCCTCCATCCTAAGCCAAACCCTGAACCCTAGACCCCTGAACCCCTCTACCCAAACCCCTCAACCGGAGAAGTCTTATTGTAAACCTTGGAGCCCTACATCATCCCTAAACCCTAAACCCTAAACCGGGTCCTGAAATTGCTTTTCCATAAAGCCCCATCTGTCTGGCCTCAATCGGATTGGGAGATCTGGATGTTGGCGTTGGCTTTGCGGGTAGGTGTTTGGGTGTGTGGGTTTACGGGTCTAGGAAGTTTAGGGCTTGCATGGTTTACTAAACATTAAGTCTTGTATTCTACACTAATTATATAATATATGTTATAGTAATATTATATATATATATATGTATGTATAAGTTCTGAGGTTAGGGCTTCAGGTTCAGAAAGCCGCGTGGGGAATTCGGGCAGCGGCAGCTGCGGCTTCCGGCTCTTCGCCTTTTTGCTCCGGCCCCCCCTACGGGTCCATGTACCCCCTTTAGGGTTTAGGGTTTAGGGTTTAGGGTTTAGGGCCCCGTACTGTATACTTTGGTTTTTCTACTCCCAAGAAATCGGGGCCGTCACGGCCTCGGCTTGCCGCTCGGGGGGCCGTGCCGACCGCTGTCGAACTGCTTTCTGAAGCCGGTTTTGGGGTTTAGGGTTTAGGGTTCAATAAGGAAACCCCAAACTAAAAAGGGCAAGGGGTACTACTCGGGAACCTAGGAAAGGAACATGCTTGCAGGGATCTTCCCTCCCAAAATCGTCCGCCTATCTAGTCCAAACCGTGGCCCGCCACCCCGAACCAAAAGCTCGATTGAAGGCCTGGGTAAGCAAGTCCCCTCAGCCTATGTTCGTATCCAATCTGGACATAAAGCCAGCGGCCCCTCGTCAACAGAGAACAAGTCCCGCTGAAAGCTTTCACGGATTTGAAAGGTTTATCCGGGCCCTTGAGGCATACCTCCTTCTGCTAGTCACCCTACATTCTTAATGAAGGTACACAATTAAACATCAAGCGATTGTCCCAGCAAAAGAATGGGCTCTACTCAAATCTTGTAGGTGTAGGCTTGTAGGTTCAGGGCTTTGGGGTTCGCCATTTAGCACGTGGTGCTTTGATATTAACCAAGGCTCCAGACCTGTTGGGGCTTGAGTTTAGGGCTTCAAGGATTGTGACACCTCCAAAACTGGCCGGACGTGAAAATGACTCCAACACTAAACCAGCTGGAACAGCGACGGGCCTGTCGTCCAAGTTGATGCAATAGATCTGCGAGAAACCTTGCTTTGCAAAACAGTGTCTTTGAGCTGTTTTGGTTTAGGCATTGCACGGGACTTGCCTGGGTAAGCCGACGACATTCGGTTTACTGAGCAAATTCGAGAGGCCGGGCCAGCGTCTTCTTGTGCTCCCGGAACAACCTACCCTACATGCCCAGTTACATACCTGTAAAGTAACTTACTGCGTTATGGGTTTTATGAGGTTTATAATTAGCGGGGGTTTACATTGTAGCGTTTAAGCGACCACTATATTGGTAACTGGGCTCCCATAGAGTACCCGAAAACTGTTGGTGTGCAATGCCGCTCGAGTGCCCAGGGTGGATGTGCAAAAGTGCAGGGGAGTACTCGGACCTGAGACGCAGTGTACGGGCAAAACAAATATATCCACAGCTATGGCATAACTACGAAGTTCTCCGATCCTCCAGGTAAAGGCTTAGGGTCTAGGGTTTACAACGGTTTGGGCCTACGGCAAGGCCAGACCACCGCCAGGCAGCCTAAAGCCCAGCCCTACCCGTAGTCATACTGTTGCTGATATCTCTGGGGATTCTGGTATATTCCTGATTATGGGTACTGCAGGACGTATATCATCAACCGTAGTCCGCCCCGGTCTCAAGTCCCCACTCCTAAACTCAGACCGCCACGGCCCCATTAAGGAGGAACAACGGCATAGGACCCAAATCAAACAGCAGCAGCATCTAAAGCAATGTAGCCCTAGGGGCTCATTTATTGGCTGGTGTAGGGTTGGAGCATAATGTAGGGGCCTTAATTATCAGAACAGGGTTTTGGGGGCTCCTTATTATAAGTATGGTCTAATATACCTCCAAGCCCTATTCTAATTATTAAGGCCCCTATGAAAGGGTGTAGACCGCAGAATCCTTGGCATTTACACCCCCGAACCCAGATCCTTTAAAAAACCTGAAAACCAAAACCGACTACAAGGGCCCTGAAACCCTTGTGAAACTCTTATACCCTCTACAATGCTCTACAACCGTCTACTTCGAACCCCTCATTAAGCCCCTAGACCCTACAACCCTAAACCCTAAATCCTAAACCCTACACCCTAAAACCCTAAACCCTAAAGCCTACAACTCTAAACCCTACACCCTAATTGAGCCACTACACCCTAAAACCCTAAACCCTACAACCTAGAACCCTAGACCCTGCTCCCTAGCTGCTACCTTCGGGCCGAGGAGCAACTCCATGGGCGCCCAGCAGCGCTACGCAGCGGACTCCTGACTTCTACTTAAACAGGCTCAGAGGACTTCGTAAGTATAACAAGTACGTTTAGCGTTTAGGGTTCAGGGGTTCAGGGGTGTAGGGTTTAGGGGTTTAGGGTTTAGTGGTTGATGGTTTATAGAGTTGAGTTTCAAGTACGGTGGTATTTAATTGGGATTGCTCTGCTTCGGGCACTTGTAACCTCGGCTATATCCCCACTTACTAAGTCCATTCAGCCCTCAAGTGCAAGGTCTCTCCATGGAGGGTAAGAGGAAAGCAAAAATTGAGGGCTTAAGGACTTCAGGGATCTAATGGTCTGAGGTTTGATGGTTTGTAAACATTTAGGGGCTGAATTTCAGGGCTCTTCTAAGGTTTTAGGATTTATCAAAGGGTTCAGGTCCGGAGTGTTGATCCAGCTTTGTGCAGGGTTTGGCTGTCGCCTGGCACTTCGAAATATGTCCAGAAACACTGTTTTTTGGGGTAGCTTGCTTTGCAACTCTGCTTCACTGGTACTTTTCGGTCCAGAGCCTCCCACGCAGTTTGGTCAACAACCACCGAAACTTATTCGGATCCCGAAACCGGAAGACGGACCAAAACATAAGCATCAGGGTTCAGGGTTTAGGGTTTAGGACCTTTGAAAGTAGGACGCTTAGACTAAGGCTTTTGAACCATAAACCCTCTCGGGGTTCATGTCAAGGAACTGCCTATGTTTTGGCCACATTGGGGCCTTCCGACACCGTTACTTAGCAAGTCGGTAATGAGTAGAGTTATAAGCGTCCTAAGTATGATCCTACTGGGGAATTGCATTTACCCTAAGGGTCCAAGTACCGAATATTCATATACTCTCCCGAATATTAACCTAGATAACTACCATCCGCAACGGAAGTACCTTATTACTGGGTCCTTTGGACCCTTAGGGTTATAAGTCACTATAACCTAGCCACTTACTGAGTTCCCGTCCCTCCGAGTGAATCGTAAACATCCTTCAAGCCGGACCCTCAACTGCGAGGTCCTCCGAGGATTGCGCAATCTGGCGGAGGGGGGTCGGAGCCTGCATTCCCAAAGGGTCCAAGTACCATTATACTAGGTGCTTAGCAGGTATTTTGGGCCCCAAAAGTATATACTATACTATTACTTGGACCCTTTGGCATTGCGATTTCATTTACGGTTTAGGGTTTCAGCGGTTGGGGTTTTAGGAGTCTCAGGTGTTTTGATAACCCTTATACTTGATTTACGGTTTGAGGCTTCAGCGTTCAGAGTTTCAGGTGTTTCAAGTATGTTAGGATTTAGGGGCCTGCATTCCGGCTAGTTTAGGCTCGCCATATGTCATCGGGCGGTCGGGCTTCAGAAACTTTAGCAGAAAAATGTCAAGGAGGCTCCGACTGTTAAGGGTTTCCGATGAAAGGAAGCCGATTGCTGAAGCCATCTGGTGGATTCTTACATTCGGCAGCAGCCTGAACCGTGGTCGCGGCAACGACCACGACCACAACAACAACAACAACAA
>CAJNDV010000947.1:50175-71653 GCA_905221635.1 Symbiodinium sp. CCMP2456
CCACCACCGCCGCCACCATCACCAACACCATCTCATTTTCACCTTCACCAGAATCCTGAATTCATCACGATGGTCGAGAACCATACTCCTAAACCCTATCAGCGATAGTGCTGCGGTTCCATGTGGAGGCTACTCGAGTCCCAAGCCCGAAAACTTCCAGGGCCCTTGAATCATTGAAGAACTGATCTGATGCGGCAGGGGCCTTTATATTTTTAATGGGGTTTGGGGAGAGATTAGTTGTCTACAGCTATGATAGGGAACCCCTGAAGGGGCCTTATAAATAGAAACATTTGTCTACAGCTATGATAGGGAACCCCTGCAGGGGCCTTTATAATTAGAACAGGGCTTTGGGGAATATTTGCCTACAAATATACCAAGGAGCCCTGAGGAATATGCTTGGTAGTTCTGCAGGCTTCTATAGTGCAACTCTCTGAAGGCTGCCCAAGACAAGGTCCTTTCCAAGCCCCCTCGACCCATCAAGTCAGCGTTTAGTATAAGCTGGAGCTTGCAAGGTACATTGAGTGGGTCCATGAACATAACCTCGATTCCAAAATCTTGAAGCCCAACCTCAAACCGTAAAGCTAAATACAACCTGGGACCTCGACTGCCTCCTGAACCAGGGTACAACTTGCCCCAAGGAAAACCACCCTACATTGCTAAACATTACGTCTATCCCAAACTCATGTTCCAGTTTATCCTTCGGAGTCTTCGCAAATACCAAGCACCTAAACCCTAAACTTGAAACCCTATAGACCGTAAACCCGAAACCCCTGAACCCTTCAACCTCTTATAGGGGCCCCTTAACTTTCCCTTTAAGGGAACCCTAAGCCCTCCTTTACAGCACCCTTTAAAGTAGGGTTTAGGGTTTAGAGCTAAGGTTACCCTTTCTTGAAGGGTCCAAGTGCCTAATAATCAGGTACTCTCCTGAATATTAACCTAGATAACTACCATCCGCAACGAAAGTACCTTCTTATTGGGTCCTTTGGACCCTTCGGGTTTCAAGTCCCCCCTAAAGGAACCCTAAGCCCTCCTTTACAGCACCCCTTCAAAGTAGGGTTAGAGGTTTAGGGTTAGGGTTTCCCTTTAAATTCCCCTAAACCCTAAACCCTTAAAACCTCAACCCTACACCCTACACCCTTAAACCCTACACCCTACACCCTACACCCTACACCCTAAACCCTACACCCTACACCCTAAACCCTAAACCCTACACCCTAAACCCTAAACCCTACAAGCCCCCCCTTAAAGGAACCCCAACCGCCCCCAACCCCTCGCAACCGCCGCCTGCTGAAGGCCGGGAAGGCTGGCAGGAGGCAGCTCAGCGCAAGGAAGAAGACTGAAGCCAGGATCCTGAAATTCTGGGAGCTCTGAGATGCTTTAGGGCTTTAGGGTTTAGGGTTTAGGGTAGCCAGGATCCTGAAATGTTTCTGGGCTTTAGGCTTTAGGTTTTGGGTTTAGGGTTTAGGGCCAGGATCCTGGGATTTTTGGGGGCTTTAGGGTTTAGGTTTTGGGGTTTAGGGTTTAGGGTAGACTGCAGCCAGGATCCTGGGATTTGTTTTTGGGGCTTTAGGGTTTAGGTTCAGGGTTTAGGGTTCAGGGTTTAGGGCCAGGATCCTGGAATTTTTGGGTGCTGTAACCTTTACCCTCAAAGGACTCATGTTTTAAGGCTTTTGGGCCCAAAGACCCTAACATATAAGGTTTTTGGGCTTTTTTGATGCTAAGGGTAAAGGAGGGCTTCGGGTTCCTTTAGGGGAACTTATAGGGCTTAGGGTTTAGGCTTTAGGTTTTGGGGTGTAAGGGTTAGTGAGATTCTGGGAGCTTTTGGATGCTTTAGGGCTTTAGGGTTTAGGGTCTAGGGTATAGGGGTTTGGGCTTTAGGGCTTTAGGGTTTAGGGCTTAGGGTCTAGGATGTAGGGATTTGGGTTTGGGCTTTAGGGTTGAGGGTTTTGGGATTAGGGTTTAGGGCTTTAGGGCTTTAGGGTTGAGGGTTTCTAGCCCCCCCCCCCCAACTACCCTTTGTTGTAGCCCCTTAATTCCCTCTGAATGAGAAACTGAAACATCAGAGCTTTTTTTAGGCCAGGATCCTGAAATTTTGGGCTGTAGGGTTTTTACTCAGGGCTTGGTGTTATAGGTTTCAGGGCTTGTAGAGATTAGTGTTTGGGGCTTTTGGGCTGTCGAGTCTTGGGTTTTACGCTTAGGGTTTTGAGTTTAGGTCTTACCCTCGGGGTCCAGGTACCTAACAATCAGATACTCTCCCGAAATATTAACCTAGATAGCTACCATCCGCGACCGAAGTACCTTGTTTTGGGGGGTCCTTTGGACCCTGAGGCTTAAAGTTTTAGGATGTTGGGGTTCTCTTAAACCCTAAACCCTAAACCTAGGGTTCAGGTTTTGGGGAAGACTGCCCACAGGATCCTGTAGTGATGAAGGAAAGCGAGGCAGCCTTTACATGGGCTTGGCGCCTGAGGCCTTAGGGTTCAGGGGTTTAGGGGTCTGGGCCTTAGAGTTTAGCGTTAAGTGTTCAGGGTTTGGGGTCAAGGGGCTTTGGGTTTAGGGGGTTTAGGCCTTTGGGTTTAGGGTGTCGGGCTTTGGGTCTAGGGGTTTAGTATGTAGGGTTTCTGGCTTAGGGTTTAGGGTTTAGGGACAGAAGCCTGTGGCACGTTTGCTATGGATGTGGGGTTGGGGTTGCGACATACATCAACCCCCAGCAACAGAACAGCACTAATGACACAACATGTTTCATTGCAACAGCAAAACTAGGCACCGTCAAAACAGCCAAGGACCACCCTAGCGGTATAGTCTAAGCCTCACAGGGTTCCTATAAAGATAACTTACCTTACGGCCTAAGTATCTACTAAGTATATAGTTACATGGAGTCTAGGGAACCTGAACTCTTTAACCCCGGGCGGCTCAACCCTCAACCGTCATCTGCAAAACCATAGACCCTTATATAGCGCCTCAGACCGATCCCACATCTGAAACCCTAAACGCGAAACCTGAAACCCACAACCCGAAGCTGGAACCATCAATACGGACGGACCCTTCTTCAAACTAAGATTCCGCACAAGCAATCGTGGCGGAAGCTTGCCAACGCCCATGGCTTCAAGTACATGAGTTTGGGCTTCAGCTTGGTACCATGTGAATATGATGTCGATGGGTCAGGAGTTCATTCCAGCAGTCTCGCGACACCTTGCGTGTGGGTCTGCTACCGCGTGGACTTATTGGACGTGCATGCTACACGATACACCATGATAAAGTTCAGACCTTGTGTGCGCGAAGAAGCACGCACAAGGCACATGCTTCTGCTTGCATGTAAACAAATGTGTGTGTGTGTGTGTGCAGTGTATATACATGTGTCTCTCCATGTATGAAGCCCATGCACCGACATTCCTTAGCTCACACCATGCCTCATGCAGCTCCAGATGCGCCAACCGACGCCTATCTACCTATACATCACAAAACACATCCACCCATAGCATCTACAGGTCCGTCTGTCTGTCCATCCGTCAATGTATCATGCAAACTTTGGCCCATGGAGCTATCTGTGCTGTTGCATGTGCTTCAACCTTATGGCATATAGCCTACTTGCCTTTGAACGTGAGCCTCCGGATTTTGGGCAGACAAGTTGCAAGTCGAAAAGCACACAAAGCAACGAAACGGCCCTAAGGCGGCATTGCCGAGGTCAATCCCAAGTAATATCGGGGCCTTGATAAGTAGAATAGGGTTTTGGGGCCCATTTTACTACATTTAAAATAAGGAACCCCCCCAAAGTAGTATAGGTAGTTATTAAGGCCCCTATATTGTTGACCATCCTTTGGTTGGGAACCTACCGGATCATGTAGGGTCCGTTTATGTTTATGGCTTAGATTTCTAGCGCGACCGCTGCACCTTTAAAAGAAAGCAGTAAAGGACAGACCGCAGCAACAACAAAAAATTGCCGCTTGTTGAGTTTACATTGGGTACTCCAGGAAGTGCCGTGGCTTCGGTCGGTTTGACTGAGTAGCTAGCTCACATTGCTGCTCGCTCCAATCTACGCCTCCAGGATAGGACAAATTGCCCCTCGTCGAAAGCCACAGGGTCTTGACACACACGCTGTAAGGTTTCGCCCTAAACCTATAGCATAAAGAGGCTTAGCTTCAATCTCTCAGGGTAAGTTGATTTTGGGGACAGGGCTTATGTGCGGGTTTCTGGTGTAGTGGAGGCATTGCAGGCATCTTATGTCGAGTAATATTCTTCCCAGAACGCTAAGCCCTGAACCGTTATTACGGATTTCAGGTGTGGTAAACCCATGGCGATCGCATTCCCCGTCGTCAGCTGGGACTGTCCCTAAGCCCTAAACCTCAAACATCCCTTAACCTATCACCACAGGCTTAGCCTCAGCTTAACCAATGGAAACCCCGTTTTGGCTCACGACTTTGCGGCTTGGGCTAACCCATCCTTCTAGGAGTGACTAGGCGGGAAGTTTAAAACTTATCTTAATGGGTAGGCTGCTTTTCCATACAGCCATACACCTCGAAGCCCTAAACCCTAAACCCTGAACTTTAAACCTTGAAGCCCTAAACCCGAAACTACTAAGCCCCTACACCCTAAAAGCTTAAACCCGCAACCCTAAATCCGACGCATTAAAGCTCCGAAGCTGTAAAGCTCTACAGCCACCCCGAAATCCTAATCCAAGGGAAGCGCCATAGTCGTAGGTGCCCTTGGGAATCGGCGGAGGAACCTCACAGATTTCAGCTTGTGCAAAGCTTGTTTCAAGAGACGCCGGTTTAAGGTAAACATGTATATATATATATATATAGTTATATCTATACTTATATATTTATAATTATTTTTTTTATTTAGATGGTTGGTAGTTTAGGTGTTCAGGCGAGTTTACAGGGCATTTAGTTGTAGGGTAGTCTGAGGTTCAGGGTTAAGGGTTACCCCGCACATATCCTTGAGCAATGTCCCCGTGCTGGTCCCAGTGTCACTTGAAGGATAGTCTCAGTAGCGGGTCTGTCCGTTCAGGGCCTTGGCGAAAGACAAGTTCTAGATTCTACGCCTGTGTACTTATGAGGAAGACGTGACAAGCAAGCGGACGCCTGCTAGGGTTATGAGCATGCAATGCTTGTGCAGCTGCAGCATCATCCGCGGCGCCCCACCAACGTCATCTTCATCGCTATTCAGCACCACAAAACACCCGAGCAACACGACAGCTAAACCCAAAACCCCAAATCCTAAACTCTGCACAGTGCATTTTAGACCCCCTAAACCCGAAAGCCTTGTACAAGCCTGAACCCGACATCCTGAACCCTAAACCCTAATGCCTCAATCCGAAATCCTAAACCCTAACCTAAAAAAACCTTGACTCCACCACCTCTAGAGGGACTCCTAGACCCTAAACCCTATAACCCCCTTTAAGCGTAACCCTAGAGGGACTCCTGAACCCTAAACCCTATAAACCCTTTAAGTGTAACCTACTCCTTCTTCTCCCTTCGCCCCAGAGCCGCCTTCTCGTTGGTCAGTAGTGTTTCGCCGGCCGGCTTCAGACCTCTTCTGGCTTGCACTTTAAAGGGGTTTAGGGGGTTTGGGGTTTTGGGTTGAGGGTTGAGGGGGGTTTAGGGTTTAGGGGGGGGGTTTGGGGTTTAGGGCTTAGGGCGGGTTTGGGGTTTAGAGCTTAGGGCTTAGGGTTTAGGGTTTAGGGGGGTTTAGGGCTTAGGGTTCAGGGTTTACGGTGAAGAAGTTATTATCACACGGTATCTCTGTCTCTCTCTCTCTCTCTCTGTCTCTCTCTCTATCTCTCTATCTATCTATCTATCTATCTATCTATCTATCTATCTATCTAAGATCTATCTATATATATATATACATATATATATATATAAACAGAGCAGATACTGTAAGCAGCTTTTCGAAGTGCCGCTTGATACTTCTATATCACCAAAAGAGAAACTAAAAAGCTTCTCAAAGTGCGCCCCGAGTCTTCTTGTTTCCGTCAACAAAAAGGCACAGCGCTCTGAAAGGTTGATGTTTTCAGGGCTTACGCGGCTTTGTATTGTTTTTGGACAAGGTGTTTATGGGCCTAGATCTCATGGTGTTTGAGGGCTTGAAGTTTTTGTAGAAGCTTGCAGGATGTTTACAGGCTCACGGCATCTTAGCGTTTATGGGCTTAGTAAAGGTTTAATTTGTGTTTCGTCTTTTGTGCTTGCGCAAAGGTTGTAATCTGGGTGGTCCTTGCATGTAAAGGCGTCGGGCTTGGCTTAATCACAGGGTTTCCGCCTCCAGACTTCCAAGGGATGAATTTGGTTGTTATGAACACATCAATATTTAATACATAAAAAAAGATAGACAGATAGGGAGATAGATCGATAGATAGATAGATAACTAGACAGATAATTACGTACATACATACACAAACTTACTATTACGCATGGCTTGTGGATAGTCCTGTGACCTCTGAAACATGTTATGGGCCCGGTACCGGGTCCCGGAACTTACTAAACTCAATATACAGGCTGAAAACAGCTACGCGGGGCTTTTATAGGGGTCTTTTACTGGATGCTAAAGGGTGTAGTTAAGTTAAGTTCAGCCAGGGGCCTTAAACCTCAGATCAGGGCTTTGGGGTGTGTTATACTCTGCATACTCATAAGGGGGAACCCGGGGAGCATGATTAGCATCACTAAGTCTTCAGGGTCCTGTAGGAACCCATCTGCACATTGATCCCTTAACCGAGATCGCACACAGGCTCCGAGTAACCCTAAACCCTAAACCCTAAACTCTAAACCCTAAACCCTAAACCCTAAATCCTAAACCCTACACCGTCCCTACATGCTGAGCACCGTTGAAGAGTTGAAGGAAGGACTCTAAGCGCATCGTGGGGAGCCACTGAGGACACAACACTAGGACTCACAAACCCTAGCATCCGAAGACCCTCGGAGAACGGTACCCCCACAAAACCGTAAACCCTTATAGAACCCTGAAGAATATCATATAAAGCCGTAAGCCCTTATAGAACCCTGAAGAATCTCATATAAAGCCGTGAATCCTTATAGAGCCTTGAAGAATCTCATATAAAACCGTAAATTTACGCCGTAAATCTCTATAGAACCGTGACGAGTCTCACAAAAAAAAACCTCCCCAAAGAATCCAGGACCTTCTTTCACTTCGGTGTAGAAGCGTCGATCGCCCTGCGACCTGTACAAGGCGATGAACTCTGGTCTGAAGGTTTACGGCCGAAGGGTTTAGGCTTTTGTTGTTTTTTTCGAAGTTTTTTGAGGGGGGGGTTAGGTTTAGGGTTTAGGGTTTAGGGGTTTAGGGGTTAAGGCTTGATAGTTTAGGGCTTGAGGGTTTCAGCTTAGAGCTAACGGCTTAGGGTTTACAGGGCCTGAACCTTTACATCCCAAGCCGTCCTACACGATGCGCCTTCGAAGCAGAGGTGAGACACTTTTGGCTTCAGGGTTCGGGATGCAAGGTTTAGCTTAACCCCAAACAACCCACCTTTGAAAGGACTTATAAAAAGGAAGAAATCATAGCAAGGGGGAGCGCTGCAAAGGTAGGCTTAGGATGGTATGGGGTTACGGCAGGGTTCAGGGCTTCAAA
The DNA here is from genome assembly GCA_905221635.1 of Symbiodinium sp. CCMP2456. Taxonomy (NCBI): domain Eukaryota; class Dinophyceae; order Suessiales; family Symbiodiniaceae; genus Symbiodinium; species Symbiodinium sp. CCMP2456. The sequence goes on from CAJNDV010000947.1 coordinate 57,754, forward strand.
ACACAAGAAACAACACCCCAGAAGATCTGTCTTCTATCCGGGATTTCCTCTAGACAGTTAGTAAGGTATTTTACCGTCCCTCCTGCCCAGACCTTCAATAATTTAAGGTATGTTCCTTAATTGAGGGATTTGGGAAGGTTTGAGTGCAACGGTATCATCAGCCCCTTCCTCTCTGTATGTACACTGGGTGGGTGCTGGGCCTCGGCACCGGATGATGGCTTCAAGCCGCTCTTGGAGATTCCCTCCGTTTCAGTAGCATTCGGGGTATGTCTAAGTGCGGGACACATACTGCCAGTTCTTGTCCTCATAGAGCAGGCCGTCGTTGAAGACGTACCTGTGCAGGATCACTAATGGAAGCGTAAAGGGGTTTGGGATGAGTGCCGCCGTCTTCGGCTTCTGAAAGGAAGCAGACTTCTTGAGCTACTCCATCGCTGCTACAACGACTTGTGTCCAGACTTACCTGCCCGATTGACCGAAGAAACCAACAAGTAGCCTCTAACCCTAAGGGTCCACATAGTATATACTTTGGCCTGAAAGTAGTTCCTAATATAGGTACTTTGGGGCCAAAGTATATACTGTTTGGGCACATGGACCCTTGGGCCTTATGCTAAGTGGGCACTCTCTGGGTCTGATGGTTTTGAATCAGGCTGTTGCTTGAACGGTAGCTTCATCACAAGCTCTGCAGCCTAGAAGCGACCGTAAGATTCAACTTCGGCCTAACCCCTCCAATAAATGCGACCCTCGAAAGCTTGGGGTGTAGGGTTTACGGTTTAGTAAAGCACCTTTGCGGGAGTGAGCACCTGGCAGGTAGGCTGTGGTTACAAGCAAGGCTCCACTGCGAGTATCTCTGAACGCCCTCATTTCCCCCGTTCCTCAAGGATACGGTTTAAGGTTTAGGGTTTAGGATAACTGTGTTCCGTCTGAAAGCCAACTTACTTGTGGGTCGACTCTGCACCGCAGCACATAAGTCAAAAAAAAAAACTTGCCTTCATCATCAAAGAGTGCGTATGACACTAAGACTAATGACAATGAGCCAACACGACCGTCTTCCCTGCGGCAGAACAGCTGCCCAAACTCTAAACCACCAAGCCCGCCCCCTCAATATCCTACAAAAGTTCCGCGAATTTACCAACCTTCATGGGGGTTTAGGGCTAAGGATGGATTTCCATTCCCGCCTGCCCTCTACTGCGTAGCCTCTCTCCCACCTCAGCAACGCCACGTCTTTATGTGCTGACGAAGGACTCGATAACACCGGAAGCCCTGTTCAAGTCAATGAAGCACCCTAACCGCAAAACCCAACCTCAGGACAATCGAGAACAAGGTCGCCTGTGAAAAGGATACATGGGTGCCTGCGAATATACAGATGTACATGAAGTAATTATGATGTTTGTTGCTACTAACCCAAGTAGGACAATTCCCCCGTTCCCAATGTGCGGGCTACTTTCGGTAAGTGCAGGATTATTGCGAATCAGCAGTCATCCTTGCTGCAGAGTCCAGTATGTAGAAGATTTCCAAGACTTTTACTTTGGACGGAAGATACCCTTCACGCGCTTTTCAGTGCATCACTTGCCCGAAACCCCGAACCCTATGTACCGTCGAAGCCCTAAGCATTTACAAATCCTGACTTGCACCAAAACTATCTAAGTCTTACAACCCTACAGGCTCTAACGCGTCCTGGCTGCAGATGTAGTCTGCGTGTTTCGCTTACTGTTCAGTCATGGACTGGAGTCATTGCTTCTTACATCGAGAAAACTTGATGCCCCTCTCACCGAAACTTAGTCGCTGAGTTCATAAACCACAAAAAGTGTACACTTTCGGTTTTATCGTGGGTAATATTAACCCAAAAAGTGTAAAGTGTATCCACTCAGCTACTAAGGAAACATACTATCATGTGCCTAAGACCTTCGAGCGGGAAGGCTTATTTAAGCTTCGGCTTCGGGTGTGTGCTTTGGCTTTGCGGCGGTCGCAGGAGGAATGTGCTTGGACGACTTTGATTCTCAGGTTTCTGAGTACGCCAAATCCCGAACGGCAAAATCGCCGTCGGGTACCTTGATTCTTGCTGGTCCGGTTATGTATGTGTCTAGTATTCCGAAAGGCTAAATTACCATGTGCCTGGATCGCACGTAACATGTCTTTTAAAGCCATGGCATATACCCCCAGGGCGTCCTAAAAGTACCTATGAAGTAGACTATGAGTTTTCTTTAGAAATCACCATTGTTTGGGAAAGACTTTCGGTGCTAGCTGGGCTGAGCCCTAAACCCTAAGACCGAGGCAGTACACTACCGGTCCAAGGGGCTACGCAAGAACCTCTTTTTAGAGATTGGGCGTTTACTTGACCCGCAGCTCTGGGCATTGAATCGCCGGAATGTGTGTGCGTGTGTTTATATACCTGTACATACATACAGGACTGGGGTTGTTTAAAGGCTCTTGGAAGGGTACACAACTATGGTGTTACAAGGGTCTTTGGGGGTTCACATTGTGTTGCCAAGGTTACTTTGTATAAAGGTGCTAAATTGTTTTACAAGGGTCCTTTGCTCCAAGGGACCACTTGAAAGTTTAACCTTTTAGGGTCGTGGTTCAAAGCGGAAGACCATATCGCACGGGTGCATGTTCCCATACAGTCCCAAAGGGTCGTCGGCAACATTATGGGGATTTTGCTGGGGCCGCCGGCAAGGAGACTGGATCGCATTCCACGAGCAGATCAAGGGATGTATTATCCACATCAGGTTCCAACTCGCACCTGCGATGCGATGACCAAGCGAGTGCGGCAGAATCGTCGACTGAAGCGCTGCCGCCCAAACCTTCGCACTATTGAATCACTATTGGGTGCTTCCAGTGTCCCAACCAGGTGCGGACCTCTTTGCTTCCTGACGTGCCCAATTTTCCGAACCGCCCTGATGTCAGGGCTTTTCCACAGCGGCCAGATCTGCATTGCTGCAAAATACACCATCTGATCAACGGGCGTTCGCGGCCATTAAAAGCAAGCCCTTCAAGCCCTGCACGAACGAGACGACTACAGAATCACGTAGAAAGAAGCCCTGTGTGGTTTAAGGCCTAAGTAAGATCTTTTTGCTGGTTATACCCTAAACCCTAAACCCTAAACCCTAAACCCTAAACCCTAAACCCTGAAATGAAGGATTCAGAGGAGACCTCGCACCCGGTTTGGAGGAGAGCGGTAGCTACAAAGCTTGTTAGACCCCTCACTTTTTCAGGGCGGGCTAGCTGAGTGAACCCGCTGTCCCCCCCAACCTACCCCTTAGGGTTTAGGGTTTAGGGTGGAGGGTTTAGGGTTTCGGGTTTAGGGCATGTCAAAATCACTTTCCAAACCCTCCTCGAAGGACAGTGGAGGCACGGGTTTTAGAGCCACTAGGGCGCAGGGTGTAGGGTCTGGGATCTATAACTGGAGGTTCATGGGACGTAGTAAGTACAGTTACAAATACCTTAACTCGGGTTATAATTACTTAGGTATAAGTTCACCTACATTATTTGTATCCCTCGTTACTAAGTCCCATGAATCTTTAAGTATGGCTTAGGGCTTACCACAGACCCTGAACCCCTGACCGATTCAGGCCAGCACGTCGCTTGATACCTGCCTCCATTCGGATAGACCTCAGGTCGCGGCCGCAATGCTAGCGCAGGGACATATATATATATATAAATATACATATGTATCTACATGTGTATGATCCGTATATACATATGTGCACGCATACATATGTAAAGAATTATGTTTGCACATCTGTATATATATATATACACATGCATGTATGTATATACGTATGCACATGTTGTAAGGAGCCCACCAAATACATACTGACCCAAAACATAAAATAGGCTATGCAACACACGAACAAGCAACATCCAAAAGAGCAAGTACGGAAGTATGTGTCAGATACATACTGCAGGAACACGCGAACTGTGCCAAGACTGTTCGCACAGGCTCATAGGGTTTACAGGGCTCGGGGGCTCATGATTAGGGCTTACCGGGTTCGGGGTGTTGGGGCACAGCAGCAAAGACAAAGGAAACCTGGAATCTGTCTAGACTGTGTTCTTTGTAAGGAGTTCTAGAAAAAGACAACCAGAACGAGGAAACCACATGTTGGCTGACTAAAGATTCCTACTATGGGAACTCTGATTAACCTCCTTGACAAGAACACAGTGAAGTAAATGGCTTGAAACATCCTGTAGCCCTGTCACAGCCCTCCGCAGACCCTGACGTCGATCTCTACGTCCGCCAGCGCATGAAGCCCTACCCTGAATACTAAACTCTAAAAAACCTTCAACCTCACTCCTACCTATAGTCTCCATTGCAGTTCCTTTGGCGGATTCCCGATCAGGATCCTAAATATGTAAACTGGTTAAACCAACAAATGACCTACATTGGAGCCTGTAAGCAAAGCTGGGATCCTTAAACCACGCTGAAGTCTAATGACCCAGACCTTCCAAAATCCCTTGATTGGAACATACCTTGAAATCTAGTAGGTTCCCTAATATGCTTGAAGGTATATCCCTTAATTGAGGAATATCGCATGAATTCTAGCAGGTTCCCTCATATGATTGAAGGTACATTCCTTAATTCTGGGGACAAATCCTGTAGGCCGAGGTTGCGGCGAGGGCACCTTGCCCATGGAATTCGCCTTTGCGAAACCTGGGATGAACCCTATAGGGTTTAAGATTTGGGGGGTAGAGGGCTTTGAGGCTTTAGAGCTTCAGTGTCTAGGGTTTTATGGCTAAGGAATTAAGGCTTTTCGGGTTTAGGGTTTTAAGGCTTTCGTGGGGTAGGATTAGAGATTTTCATGCTAAATATGATTAATGTTCTGCTAGGGTTCTCGGTTGATAGGGGTGCATGATTTAGGTAGAGTTCTGGAAACTCTGACCTTATAGTTAGTCATACAACTAGGACCAAGGTATACGCTTTGAGGTTCAAGCTTCTGTGCAAGAACAATGCGCACCTGTCCGCAGGTGCAAATTGCCGACCGCTCTCATCACATCTTCTACTCCAGAGAGTCGTAGTGGTATTTCTCATTTGAACCACTGGATCTGACGTCCTGTCCGTAGACGCTAAACCCTGCACCCCAAACCCATTCAAGAAATCGCTGGGCTCCCCTATTCATATCATAATAGTAGTTCGTATTATAAAAACCCGGCATTCTACTGTATAGGTACTTATAGGACCCTCTGGGACATCTGTCGGTGCCAGGCGAACCCGAGCCATCCCCTGCCTGCAAGGAACTTGACCATGGTAAGCGGCAACGGCTTGTAGTTATAGAATATAGGGGCCATAATAACAGTATAGGGGCCTTAATAATTAGAATAGGGTTTTGGGGCCTTTAATGCTGTAATTTACTATTAAATTATAATAAGGAGCCGCCCCAAAACAGCATTGGTAACTATTGAGGCCCCTATATATATATATATATTATCGGTACAGGCCATTCCCCGGCTTGTCTGCAGTGAAAGCGATTCCGGTCTGCTCCGGCAGGTCCATGGGGAGATCGTCCTCCAATGGTTTGAGATGTTGCTGCGCGAACTCTGCAGGGATGTGGCACCCTAAACCGTAAGCCCCAAACCGTGTCCCTGAACCCTAAACCCTAAACCGTATTTGTAGACTTTAGAGCCCCGAGTGAGTAGGTATTAATTGTAGACTTGGAAAACTGAAAAACTCGAAACCCCAAGCCCTGAACCCTATTCCAGCAAATCTGCTTCGAGAAGATAACAGAACGGGAGGTGATGGAGTCGATGCCTAAACCCCAAAACCCTAAACCCCCAAACAACCTAGACCGCTAAACTCTATAAACCCTAAACCCTAAATTCCCAAGGTTTCCTTGGAGAGCTTTTTTCGGCCTTCCTTTAGAGGGATCCTATGATTCAAGGGTCCTTGTAATGGGCTCCTTTGGGGTTGCTGGCATTTCTTTGAGCTTCCTTCTATCATATGCAGAGCTTCGGGCTTGAATGAAACTTCGGGGGCTTGGATCTACCTTAAGAACCCAAACCTACTTTTTTGTAGGGTCCCTATAAATCCCATATTAGGGTTTATAATAGGAACCTACAGAAAAGTGGGTTTTGGGTTCTTAAGGTAAACCCTAAACCCTAAACGGGGCTTAGAGTCTTAGAGCGCCAAGGCTTTCCTTGCTGGGTTGAGGTTAGGGCGTGGCTTTTCTCGGTTTGGCTTCTTGCATCCACTCAAACCCTAAACTCGGAAACCAGTTGAAACCCTAAAGTGGCCAGTAAGTGGACTTGTGGGAAAAACCTGCAAACCATAAACCTTCAGGTCCCTACAGTTGTAAGGCCCACAACGTTATACCTTCTGAAAGCCCTAAACCTGCAAATCCTGGGTCTTAGGGTTTAGGGTTTCGGGTTTCGGGTGTGGGTTTCTGGAGTCCCACCTGAAACCCTCAACCCAGAGACCCCCAAAAACATGGACTTGGGGCCCCGGAAATCCCAGCAGATGGCTTCTTTTTGACAGATCTAAGAATCTGAACGAAAACGCGTGCGATCTACTTGTATTCCGAAGACTTCAGTCAAAACCGATATATGGTTTAGGGGTTTAGGGTTTAGCGTTTGGGGTTTAGAGGTTTAGAGATTTAGGGTTTAGGGTTTAGGGTTTAGGGTTTCCGTTAAGCCAAAGCCCAGCCCTACCTGGGAAGCCAGGAGCACCTTTCACACGTCGTCACGAAAATCTTCTTAACAGTTTAGGGTCTACCCATAGTCTCCGTTGCTATTTCTTTTTGAGGTTAACCTCTCTAGAGACTGTAGGTAGGTTTGTGGTGTCCTTAAACCGATTGAGCAGCTAGGCTTCGGGGTTCAACGGTCGAACTTAAACCACCAAACCCAAAGCCCTTAACCCCCAAAAACCCCCAAACCCAAAAGCCAAACCCCAAAACCCTAAACCCCTAAACCCTAAAGCCTAAACCCAAAAACCTTTAACCCCTAAACCCCCAAACCCACAAGCCCAAAAACCAAAACCCTTAACCCCTAAACCCCAAAACCCTAAAGCCTAAAAACCAAAACCCCTAACCCCTAAACCCCAAAACCCTAAAGCCTAAAAACCAAAACCCTTAACCCCTAAACCCCAAAACCCTGAAGCCTAAACCACCAAAGCCAAGCTGAGACCACGGCTGGCCGACGTAGACGACCCCGTTGGGAAACCTGGGCTCCGGCTGTACTTCAACAGCTAAACCTCGAGGACCAAATGGCCCTTACCCTATCTACTGTTACAAGGAGGAGGGACAGCTTCACAACTTGAACTAAATCTAGACCCTGCCAACAAACGGAAAAGCGGTCTGTCCTTTCGGCCACAAGCCAAGCATATTTACATCGGGCGGTCGAGGCAACTTCTGCGGTGCTAAACCTTGCTAAACCCGCCACCCCAAAGCCTAAAATCTACACCATGTCTCATGCTTATATAATGCACTTAAACCCGAATGAAACCCTAAACCCCAAAGCTTTAAACCCTCAAAACCGTAAAAACCTTATGAACCCTATAAACCCCAAATCCTCATAAACCTAGCACCCTAACACTATAGTTAATCCTAAAACCCTCAAACCCTAAAGCCCTAAAGACCTAGAATAAAAACCAGGCATGCTCGGCGGCCGGCGTAAACTTCCCTTCTCCTTCATACCACTCGTTCTTGCTCGGCCTCGGTGGCGCTAGGGTCTGGCGATGTTCACGGTTTCGGGCTTTAGGGGTTTAGGGCTTAGGGTTTAATCAGGGCTTGGGGTTTAGGGTTTAGGGCTTAGGGTTTAGCGTTTAGGTCTTGGGGTTTAGGGTTTAGGATTTAGCTCCATATTCTACGTACGTTCAGAGTTTGGGTGTACGACGGTTTCGACTTGCGGATTTGGGTTCAGGCGTGCTCAGGATCTTACGGTGCAAAGTCCGAAAACGCTTGCTTTCCGCACTGTGCAGTACAACGATCTTTCTAAATCCTAAACCCGAGATCACCTACCACTCCAAAAGGGTACCTTCGTAGGAGCCCTTAAAAGCGTAGGTTCTTTAGGGTCCAGGTACACCCTAAACTCTCAACTCTCGTCTTGATCCCTGATCCTGGACGACGATCCTGCAGTGCGACCTCGTTCAGGACATCTGTAAGCTCTACCGACACGCTCAAAGAACTGCTAAGTCATCTCAAACAACTGTGAAAGTGCCACCTGTTTCCACACCACTGAGTTGTTTTCCGGTGATAGACGTGTTGCCGGCAATCTCCTTGCCATTGTAGAAAATGGCGAGGCTCTTCTGCTCCGTCGTTGAAATGTCCATGGCGACAGGCTTCAGCACGAACCCGCGCCACACGCTGGTTCTTAGGAATATTTACCATGACCTTTTTACAACATTCTCTAAACCCTCGCTCCAAAAGCTACCCTACACCATAGAACATCATAGAAGCCTTTGCTAAGGAACCCAGAACCCTGCAGCCAAAAACTATGAAGCGTAATCTTGAAGATCAGATCCCCAATCGTCGCGCTTGCTTCTGGGGAAACATGGCAGTTTCCTTTGCCTGAAACGTGAACAAAGGACGATTCGTGGAACCTGTAGCTGTTGCCGTGCAATTTCTGTTCTGTGCGTCCTTGCCTCACTTATTTACGCCTGATGAGTGCAACGAATGAAAGCATGAGATAGATGAACGAGGCACGAACGGAATGCAACCGCCAGGCACGTACTAGCTTTTTATTGCGGCGAATGCAGCATAAAACAACAACTAAACCAGACGATCGGCCAAGCCAAACACATCTCTGTTTATGTTTCTGGGCAGGCATGCTCCAATCCTTATAAACCCGAAAACCTAAATCCACAACACTGAAGCCCTAAACTCCAAAACCGTAAACCTCTAAACCCCGAAAACCCAAACCCAAAACCCTAAAACCCATTAGAGCCCCACACCCTAAACCTCTAAACTCCCTAAACCCCTAAACCCTAAAGCCCATGAGAGCCCCAGGCCATGAAGGCTGGAAGCGCAACCTTCCTAGAACGCAGGGCTCAGGATCTACCCGAACCCTAAGGAACCTACTACCTTTTTAGGGCTCCTTATCATGACTTCCTTATGAAAGTCCTTAAAAAACCTAAATAACCTACCTTTGTAGGGGCTCCTTATACTGATTTCTTTATAAAAGTGCTTAGAAAGGTAGGTTCTCGCAGGTCTCGAGTCTAGGTAAGGTTCAAAGGTCTTAGGCTAGGGGTTTAAAGCCTTTGGGCTTGGCGTTTAGGGATTAGGGGTTTAGGGTTTTGGGGTTTAGGGGCAATTAGGGGGTTAGGGTTTAGGGTTTAGTGTTCGGCATTGGGGCTTTTAGGGCTTAGAGTTGGAGGATATTGTTGAATCAAGCAGCCATGCAAACTTAACATTCCCCGTACCAGAATCCTCAGACATGTCCATTTAGTTTACAAGCTAATATCCCGAGCTCTTCACCAATCCAATGCGCCGATGTTTGCGCAGGGTTTTCTGCTCAGGCCAGTAACGCTGACTCATAAACTGCTGCTCCCTCAACATGCACTATCTCATCCAGGAAATCCCTAAGCCCTAAACCCCGAAAAAAAAACACGGTTTCAAAATCAAAGGGCTTGGCTACCCAAGCCCTCAACCCCTTATGACTCCCGAAGCATTGCACCTCATCCCGAGATCTAGCCTCCCTTGAAACTCAACGTCTACTGATTCTGAAGTCTGACACCCTTGCCCGTGCTTCTTCCATAAGCCCTTTAGGGTTTTGGTCTTATCGGGATATTTAGGGCCCAAAGCCCTGCACCCCTAAACCCTAAACCCTACTCCCTAAACCCCAAACCCTAAACCTCAAACCCTAAGCCTAAACCCTAGAACCCCAGAACCTGTCCCTAAACCCTAGTCCCCAAACCCTAAAACCCCAGCCCCTACACCCTAGTCCCTAAGACCCCAGTCCCTAACAAACCCTAAAACCTATAATAGTCCCTAAGGTCTACGTTGGGCTGGATCCCACACCTAAACCTTAAACCCAAAGCCCTAAGTCCTAAACCCTAAACCCTACATCCTTAACCCTAAACCCTACACCCTACACTCTTAACCCTAAACCCTAAACCCCAAACCCTAAACCCTAAACCCTAAACCCTAAACCCTAAAACTGCCCGAGGCCCTGGGCCCCTCGTAGGAGGTGTTGCTCCACAGCGACCTCGGGGTTTCTGTCACTGGGGACAGTGGGTTTAGCAAAGTACCATGTAGCATAGCAGGGTTTAGAGTTTAGGGCTTATATAGGGAGCTTAGGGTTTAGGGTTTAGGGTCTAGGGTTTAGGGTTTAGGGGTTTAGGGTTTAGGGTTTAGGATTTAGGGTTGTTTCGTGTAGTATAGTATAGTATTTGTATTTGTATAGTACTTGTATATAGCATAATCGTTTTAGTATATTGCTAGGATGGTATAGTACAGTATAGTAGAGTAGAATAGAATATAGAGTAGAGTATAGTAAATAGTAGAGTATAGTATAGTGTAGGGCTTATGGTTCAGGGCTTGGGGTTTACGGCTGTTAGTGTTCAATTACGATATACACAAATTTAAACCTTAAGCCCGCAAACCATACACCTCAACCCCGTAAAACCTAAACCGTGTGGCTGACAGCCTATGGTTCGACAGAGTGCTCTGGGGTTTAGGGTTTAGGGTTTAGGGCCTTACCATCCCAAGTGCTGTTGGGTGCCGTGTTGAGGCATGAGGGTTCGGGAATTCCTAGATCTTAGAAGTCAGCTATGACATCCCATGCTATTCTACGAACTGAGGCTAGCTACAAAAGAGTTTGGAGTGACAATCAACCCAACTCCAACGGAGACCAATACCCAGAGGCTCCGATATCCGTCAAGGGTTTACATATAGGTTTAGGGTTTCAGGTTTAGGGGATTCATTTTCACAGATCCAGTGATTTGAGGAGTCGGGGTTAAGTATGAGTTCTGGAGTCTCACAGATTACAAAGTCGTGTCATTATCTCCGGTTTACGGAAAAGGACGCCAAACACAAGGTCACCAGCAATCCTAAAGACCATTATATCGACTTGCCATGACCTCTATTATCTCGTTCAGGGCCTTCCACAATATTTTGAGAAAGCGCTACTACAGTACGGTGGACTCGACCGTAAACGCTATCTTGGAGGGTCGACGGACTTAGTATTCAGTTATCTTACAGAGTTTTCAATAGCATAACTAAGTCGGATCGCAACTGGGCGCTTATTATAACTCTACTTACTACCTACTTCCTAAGTCCCCCCGACCTTCCAAGCAAGGCCCTGGGGTCTGTTCATTGACTCTCTTCTTCAACAACAAGGCCCAAAAAAGTTCAAGCTTTTTAGGATAGACTTAATATATAAGGCCAGAAAGTTTAAAGTTCTCCCATTGAGCACCTAAGTTGAAGAATCGTGCGCTCGCTGCGTCCTCCCTCGGAACTCTGCAGAAGACTCCACCGACTGCATACATGTTAGCCCGTTCCTGATAGGCTGGTGATCTTAACAGAATGCGAAAAGAAGCCCTAAGCCAAAAGCCTAGTACTTACCCTATCCTGATAGGCTAGTGATCTTAACAGAATGCGAAAAGAAACCCCAAGCCAAAACCCTAGTACTTACCATATCCTGATAGGCTAGTGATCTGAACAGAATGCGAAAACAAACCCTAAGCCAAAGCCTGATACTTACTCTAAAACCCACGAAACCAGAACCTGATATACTTGCACCCTCGAAATGAAGGGCCACACCCTCCACCGCACGCCCGGCATTTCCTCAAACCCTAAAACCCCTGAACCCTAAGTTCCAAATACTAAACTTAGTATTACTTAACCCTACTCCCTAATCCCAAAATCCTGAACCCTAAACCCTAAACCACAAGCGCCCGGCATTTCGTCAGTGGTTCGTGTCAGCTACGGACACGCTCGGCACTGCAGCCGCTGCGGCGGAGACGGGACTTTCTGGCACTTTGGGGTACCAGCGGATCCCTAAAATGACTTAAGGTTGATTGAGTCGTTTCAATGGAACTTGGTAAGTAAGGTTTTAAGGTTATAATCAGGATAAGCCCAGTTAGGGAGCGGATAACCCCAATTCTAACCCCCCTCAGCCCTAAAATCGGGGTCCAGCTATCTAAATGATGGGCTACTGGACTACAAAGTATGTGGAATAGTAACTTACTATTTAGGGCCACTGGAGCTCCGGCAGTTTAGGGTTCTAGTTTATAAGGGCACAGGGATGCAGGCTTCCAGTAAATACTTTGGGCATGATGGATCAGGGTGTACCTTAAGAACCCAGAACCCACATTTTTGTAGGTTCTTATTATTATAAACCCGAATATGGATGTTTTAGGGACCCTACAAAAAAAGTAGGTTTTGAGTTCTTAAGGTAGGTATGAACGTCTTGAGGATCAACATTTCAGGGTTTTGGAGACTCGTTTCAAGGTGGCATTCCAGACTGCTCCGCTACTTGGGACAAGCCCTGTAAGGGTTGGAAGGAAACAGACTGAACAGTAGCATCCTTCATCTCTTGTCTAGAGCTATAGAACCCTTGTAGAACTGCAAAACCCTAGAATCTAAATCCTATCAGCCCTAAAAACCCTGAGCCCCGAGCCTTAAACCCTAAACCCGATGTTCGAATCCTTGTGGAGCCCGTGTTGAACCCCTTATAGTGGCTCAGGATCGGGATCCTCAAGAGAAATCGAGCCGCCAACTGCTAATGTAGGGGCCGCGATACTCATAGTAAACGCTTGGGATACATTTATATCTATCATATACCCGGAAGAACTACCGATACTGATAATTACCAATGTAGCAGACTTTTGTAATATGCCTAGCTGAGGGATCTCTTAGATCCGAAAACCTGGCTTCTTCGGCCCGAAACCCTTGCTTGAAACTCAGCCTCTTTTCCGCGATGTGGTTTTCAGCGCACGCTGTCTGCACTCTACTCTGTGCTTCCAAGGGTTCCGGTATCATAGAATAGGGTTTAGGGTTTAGGGTTTATAGGGTTTAGGGTTTAGGGTTTAGGGTTTAGGGTTTAGGGTTTAGGGTTCTGGGTCTGCTCCTCAGGGGTATAATAGAATAGGGTTTAGGGTTTAGGGGTTTGAGAAAGCCCACACTGTAGTAATTCAGCTTTTCCCCCGCGTGACTGCATTCCCCCGTTTGATTGGGTCTGCCCCTCAGGGGTATCATAGACGGCTCTGCTCCAACTCTTACGCTGCAAAAAACACGTAAGCCCATCAACCTACGACCTCTCTCACCGTAAAGCCGTCAGCCCTAAGCGTGTGTTCATGCCTGAAGCCTTCGAGCTTGAAAGCACAGGAAACCGTCTGTCTCTCTCACTCTCTCTCTCTCTCGCTCCGTGTATGTATGTATGTATGTATGTATGTATGTATGTATGTATGTATGTATACATATATAGATATATAGATATGCGTGCATTTCTCTCCCGCTCGCTCTCTGTATTTGTGTCAATACATCACATAGGTAGAGTCAGATAGCTTCAGGTAAGTAGGTAGATGGATAAGTAGATACAAGTACGCAGATAAGGAAAAGAGAGAGATAGAGAGAGAGAGAGAGGCCTGCTTCCAAAAGCCGGCCGACTATCAAACGTATCTGACACATATAATAAGTAAAGCTAACACCGTCATCTTTAGCCTAGCTTCTGGGCCCAGTGTGCAGCAGTTTAGGGACTAGGGTTTAAGTAGGTAGGTAGGTAGGGTTCGACCTACAGCTGTAGCTGCGGCCACCACCACTCTTCCCCGCCCAGCATCTCAGGGGGCTTCCATAAACGTCATCAGCCCGGAAATGGTGACGAAGCTAAGAAACCTACAGAAGTCGGTTGCCCAGGCCCCAAGCTAGGCGAGACGGGGCGACTGGGTAGACAGGGACGTGGATTTCTCCATGAGCGTGGGGGAGGAGTACGAGGATGCAAGGCCCGATGCGCGAGAACGGATTCTTTTGAGGAG